>JAWVWN010004836.1:0-29742 GCA_037367305.1 Phrynocephalus vlangalii
GGGTAAACCAACTTATAACCCAACACATTTTGGGAAAAGGGCCCTTTAAAAGAAGCATTGGAAAAAAAAAAAAAAAGATGAAGAAAAAAGAGAAAGCAAAAAACCCGGCGGTTTCTTGGGGGTGGGGGCACTTTGTATTGTTTATATTCTTTTTACTTTTTTTTTTTAATTTTTTATTATTGTTTTTGTCTTTTTTTCTGTTCAATAAAAAAAATTTAAAAAAAAAAAAAAAAAACAAAGGGGGCTGAAGCTAACATCAAAATACTAAGATCAGGGGCCCCCCGGTCCCATCTCCCCCCTCAAAAAAGGGGGGAAGAAATGGAGGGCAATGACAGAGTTTATTTTCTTGGGCCCTTGATCACTTCAGCTGGTGACTGCGCAACGAAATAAAAAGACGCCTGCTTCTTGGGAAAAAAAATGGCAAACCCTACATAGACCCTAAAGAGAAGACATCACTTTCCCAACAAAGGTCGGGATAGTCAAAGCCAGGGTTTTTCCCATTTGTATGTTGGAAGTGAAATTGGGATAAAAAAGAACGTGATCGCCGCAGAACGTTTTCTTTTGATTTTGGGGTGCTGGAGAGAGTTTTGAGGCCCCCGGGACTGAAAAGATCAAACCTTCCACCCTAAAGAAACAATCCTGATGTTCATTTAAAGGGACGGGGTTTGAACTGAGGCTCCAGTACTTTGGCCCACCTCATGAGGGAGGGACCCCTTTTGGGCCACCTCTTCGGAAGAGGACTCCCCTGATGTTGGGAAAGATTAAAGGGCAAAAAAAAAGGGGGACGCAGAGAATGGATGGTTGGACAGTGTCATTGGCCCCCACATAAATTTACCAAAACTCTTGGAGGCAGGGAAAGACGGAGGGCCGGGATGTTTGGGTCCAGGGGGTCATGAAAAGTCAGCACGAATGAATGACGAACAACAAAACCCCACAAGCTCCCCCAGAACATAAACCAAGTATGAATGTCTCAATATACCCCCCCCTCGGCGCCTTTTTCCAGACTAAAGAGCCTCAAAGTTTTAGTTTTCCAAAAAAAGGGGAGGTCCCCCAGCCTTGCAAAGGGTTTTAAAAAAAGCAGAGCGCCCCTTTTGTAGACCTTCATTTTCCCCTTTCTTTTTCACACTTCTATGTGGTAGTGGAGGGGAAAAGAATACTTACTAGGGGGGTACCTGTGTTTGCCCCCTGGGCCGGGAACCTCTTTGGCAACGGGGCTGCTGTTTTAATTTTTTTACATCCAACACTTTCTTTCCGGGTTTTGGGCCAGTTCCTCCTTTTTAGCCACCCACTCCCTTCCCCCAATTTTTTGGCCACCGATGTGGGAGGGTTTGGCTTTTCCGCCTAAAGGCACTTTTTTTTCAAAAGGGAAAACTTTCCCCCTTTATGGGGCACCTTTTCTTTCTTTACAGTTTCCACCCAGCTCCAGACTTAGATGTCTCTGGAAAACAAAAAAATTTTCGGGGACTTTGCTTTATTTTCTTAACACTTGTACAGGTCATCGGGGGGGGGGGGGGGGATGACCTAGGCAAGGGCTCGTGATTAGAAGGAGTGGGTTCCTTCTTCTGGCTGACCATTGGGGGCTAGGGCACGTGTCACCCCCCTTTTGGGGGTGCCGGGAAAAACTTTTTTCTAAGTTATAATTAGCTTTACTCTTCGTGGTTTTCAGCTTTAGAAGGAAACCCCCAAAAAGGGGAGAACCTGTTGACCCTTAATACAGCAAAATTTCAAAGGGGGCAATGTTTAATTGGAAAACTGAAAATAGCCCTCCTTTAAAAAAGGGTGGAAACACATTCATGATAGAAATAGATAATAGATAGATGATAGAAGATAGATAAAATAGATAGATAGATAATAGATAATAAAGTTGATAGATAGATAAGGGGGCCCTCCATCCATCCATCCATCCATCCATCCTCCATCCTCAATGATAAAATGTGTGAGCTTTTCATCTTAGAAAAATTTTGAGGCTATGGGGGGAAACATTGCCCAGTATTTGCATGAGTTTGTGGTATTTTTGTTCACCCAAATGGCAGGATTTGTTTCAGTTTCGCACATTTTGGGGAGGAAAGTGAGTTAAAAGATGTGTCGGGAACCCCCACCACCCAAAAACAAAAAAACCGAATCTGAATCAAAAAGGAAACGGAGAGACATGTTTATGTGTGGATTCAGGCATAATGAGAGATTGCCTAAGTTTTCCTTTCTAGCTCTACCGAGCCAGTCGGTACCATGCCCCATACACCAAGTCCCGGGGCCACATGGGCTGGTGGTGAATCCCAGGTGGGAAAAAAATAAGACCACCCTCATCCCGGTTAAAATTCTGGATGAGGGTGCCAAATGGCATGCTTATGAGCCGAGGGGAAAAGGGATTTCCTGCCCCAATTGCCCCCGGGGTATTTGGTCCCACCAATTTACCAGAGGGCTTGGGAGGGGTCATGGTATAGTCTAGAAGGATTCCCTCCCCCTTTGGCGGACCCCTTCCCCCTTGGGTGATTTTTGAGGACCGTTTTGGTGTTTGGGTTTCATAAAAAGATTGGGATTCTGTTGGTGTACGCCCACCCTGCTTCTTCCCAACAGTCCCCTGCCTGAGCTGATGAGGGAGGGGATCTCAGCCTGGTGGTGAGGTCCCCCGGGTTTATTAGTGCTGGGGGATTTCCCCTCCTTTCCGGGCCACTTGAAGGGGGGGGCTCGGCTTCGGGGCCGCCATGACAACCAGGGGGGCTGTATAAATATGTCTTTGGGTCCAACTCATGAAAAGGCCATAATCTAAAACCAGTATTCTCAGGGGGCACGGGGGAATGGTGGTCGGTTTGGGCATTCACCTAAACCCCATTTCAGGGTCAACCATTCCCGGGTAAATTTTTAGTTTCTTCCCCCTCTGCAGGGGGGGGTAAATTAAAATGACCCACCCCAAGGGGCTTATAGACCCTAAAGGGATTCTGAATATCTGGGGGGGGTTTCAGTTGATATGGTGGGCGTTTTGAAAAACCCCAATACTTTGGGAACAAGGAGAAGGCCCACAGTTGACCGATCGACCTAACCCTCTTTTCCCCCCCGCAGACCATTGGGGCTCCTTGGTATACAGAAATTTGGGGGGGAATGGCTTGGCCAGATGGAGGAAATACACTGCACTCTAACCAAACATGTTAGACCCTGTTATCGGGCCTATTTGTGGCAAAGGGCTGGTGATGGCAGAATTTCCCGTTTTATGCCCCCCTCAATTTCCCACTTGGAAAAAAAGATTTAAATTGGGAAACCCTTGGAGGCCCCCAACCCCTCAGGGGTTTTTCCGTGAAAAATTTTTGCCACTCATTTTAAAGGGGAAGAATCACTCAGATTGCAGAGAATTAGACTCTACGTTATATTAGCCCGGGTTGTGCCCAGCCTCCGGTTAGTCAAAATTTTTTGGGTGAATTTCAGTTGTTGCGCCCAAGGATGTGGAAGGGTCTTGGATTTTTTCATCCCCCCACGACACAACTCAACCTTGCCCATCGGGCTAATAAGGAATCTGCCAGGGGGGTTCACACCTTTTTTCCAGGGCCATAACCCCCTTGCAAAGAGGGGAGTGGTCCCTGCCCCGTTAAAGGAAAAGGGCAGTGATTCGGCCCCTTAAAAAGCCTACCCGGGGACCCAGGGGGTTTAATTGCCCCCCATGGCAAACCTCCCATATTTGAGCAAGCGTTGAGTGTGGGGTGGTTGACAGCTCCAGGTTTCCCCGGGATGAAGGGGTTATCTAATCCATTTCATTGGGGTTTTGGGCCCGGGTTATGGGACAAGGCCCCTTTGGGTTGCCGAGGGAGCCCTTTTGCCGGAAAGAGACAGAGCAAGGTCCCTTTTGGACCTCCTGGCCCTCTCAGGGGGAAAGGAGGGGCACGAAACAAAAAAGGTGTTTTGGTTTTTCGTTTGTTTTTGAAGGTCTTTTTCGGTTCTTTTCCTTTTGTCGGGAATTTTTGGAAAAATTTCATTACCTTTTTTTTTGTTGTTTCTACCCGCTTTTTGCGCGATGTTTAAAGCATTTCCCGTGCAAGGCACCCCCCCCAATGCCCCAGCCAAGGAAAAAACAAAAAAAAAGGGATGCTGGCAGAGACACATATAACTGGGTATTCGGGGGGCTGCAAACAGCGGGGGGCGTTGCCCAGGGGCAAGGCACCCCGAAGTGATCCCTGGGGGGAAGGGGGGGGATCCCCGAGGGGTATGCACGCACGCACACGGGGAGGCTGCAGGATGAACTAGAGTTGCAGAGACAGAAATCCCCCCCAAAAATTCCCCCAGAGACTGCAAGGGGGGGGGGGCTGCCAGCCCTTTTTTAGCCCTCTGGGGCTGCCAACCTGCCCCCCCAAATCTGCAACCTGGGCGTGCTTTTGGGTTTGAACTGCCCATTTTATGGGGGTGCAAAATCCTTTTTAAAAGGGGAAAAAAAAAAATAAATCGCGAGGGAGAAGACAAAAAAAATGTTTTAAGGCCCCAACCCCCCTGGAGGTTTATCAAACTATAAATAATTATCGCTGCTTTTTTACGGAGTCCGGGGGCTTTTTTTAACTTTTAAAAAACGCTCATTTCTTGCAGTCGCCATTAACAGAAACGAAACTAACGACCACTTTTTTGTGGTTCTTTTCTTTATTGCATTTTTCAAAATTTTGTTTTTCGTTTGTTACGTAACGGAAACGACAAACGGTAACGGAAACGAAAAAAAGTTTTTTTTCCATGCCCATCTTACTCAAAGCTTTTGACCCATCAACCATGGTGTCCTTCGGACAAATTTGGGTGGATGGAGTGGGAGGACTGTGTTTAGTGGTTCCCTCCTACTGCTGACCAATCCGAAGGTGGTCTGGGGGACGTTTTTTGGCCCCTGGGGCTGTGTCATGGGGTTCCCCCCTCTCTACTATCCCCCCCTGCTATTTTTAATATCGCATGAAAAAGCTGGGGGGGTTTTTAGGAATTTGGGTGAAGAGTCGTAAATGTTGACCACTCAGCTCACCTCTCGATCTCCACCAAACCAGTTTTGGCGCGTGGTCTGAACAGCCTTGGCTCGTAAGGAATGGGTGAGGGGCAATAAATGAATCCAAACAAACGAATGCTCTGGTGGGGGGTTTCCCCCTGAAGGTTGAGGGCCTTCCCCTGTCCTGGCGGGGTTGCACTTCCCTAAGGCAAAGGTCCGCACTTGGGGGGGTTCTGGACCTGGTCTTACCCTGGAAAACCCAGGGGGGGTCAGTGGCCGGGGTACCTTTTTACAGTGCAAATTTTTATAATTCAACTTACCTTTAGCGGGGGCCCGCAACATCACACATGCACTGGTAAAAACCAATTGGGCTGTTGTAATGCCTTTCATAGGCGCTTTTTAAATGGTCCGGCAATTACAACTGGGGGAGAACCTTTTTTTGTGGCTGGGGAGTAATGCACGTGCAAATCATTTACACCGGTTCTGAAAAAATTTAAACTACTGCCCTTTCGCCCGGGCCCAATTTTAAAGTGCTTTGCTTACATATAAAGTCCTAAATGGTTTAGGGCCCAGTTTCCTTTAGGACGCCTTCTTCCATACGGCCCCGCCCGTATTTAAATGAACCCGGGAAACCCCTGCTGAAGGTGCCTCCCCTTTAAAAAGGGAGGGGGGGTTTGCATGTTTAAACCGGGTCTTCTCGATGGTTGCCCCCCCAACTTTTTAATGCCCTCCCCAAATGAGGTTTTAACGAAGCTTTCATTGGTTTTTTAGTGCCAGGCATTTTAATTTGAAGTTTTTTGCTGGGGCACATGACACAGGATTTTTTTGTTTGTTAGATTGTTTTAAAAATGTTTGTTTTTTGATTGTTTTTTTCTTACATATTTTTGTATGCCGCCCAAGACCACTGGGGAAGGGGGGGGCAAAATAAAAAATAAATAAAAAAATAAATAACAAAATAAAAGCATGTTTTCTTGGGCTCAGGCATGATCCTTCTCTCCCATGGTATAAAAAATACAAAAAAACTTTTAAAACTTTGATTGTGTAGTTTTCTAACTCCACATTCACCAAAAAGCCCTTTAACTTTGGCCATCTCTTTCCAGCAGCCCAAAGGGTTCTGTTTTACAGGGATATGGAGTTCCAACCAAGTGTTGGGCAGCACGGTCTGGGCGTCGATTAGAATTAGCCCCTTTGGGGCTTTTGTGTTTGCAGGCATCTCATCACTGCTCAGGGACTGCTTTTCCCTATTTAACGGAAGCAGAATGAAACAGAAGTACCACACGCATGACACAGCGCATATTATTTAGCAGTGCCCCTTTCGCAAGGAAAAGATATTTTTTTTTTGCAATTTTTTTTTTTTTTTGGGAGGTTTGTTCCATTTAGTGGGAAATTCTTGCCCAAATTTTAAAAGAAAATCCGTTTTATTGCTCCTATTGATCACAGCTGGGGGGTGCGATGAATACGTTAATAGTTCCTTCAATTTCTACAACAGCAAAATCTATGCGTCCTATGCAATATTATGCATAGAAATTCATGGGTTTACTGGGGTTCACTTTCTAGAAAAAAAGTTAAGGATAACTTCAAAATATGATCTATTCATCATCTTCAAAAACATGCTAAATGTGAAACAATCTAAGGGGGCCCACAAGAAGGGGAAAATTTTATTTTAAATACCGGGTCCTAAAAAGCATCAGTGCCTGTGCCCCCCAGGGGGCCCAAGGTAGGGTGATCACAGCCCTCCATACATTCGCCCCACATTTTTTTGAATACTAAATCTCTTCACCCCAAACCCCCCTTACCCTAAACGGATCAGGTGAAAATTTTAAGAAGGGGCAAAAAGAAAAAATTCAAAACAATATTCTAATTGCAACATTGCTTCTGAATAAAAACTTGTCAAAAAAACGTCAATTCCCGAGAGTAGGAAGAGGCATGGGAATTGGGGCAAAAGTCTGCCATCAGTCATTAACATAATGTAAACAGTTGGGCAGAGGTGCCAGGGCCGAGGAACAAAACGGACAAAACGGTTCCTTGTTGGGGACAAAACTTTTGGGTTTTCATCTTACAAGGCCAAGATCCTAAAAACCCATCTATTGGTTGAAATCCCAACCAGTGACTTCCCTACTTTTTTTTTAAGGCCCCAAATTCCCAGGGGGATATTCCATGGCAACATTTCAAAAAGCATACTGATAAAAGAAACAACAGACAGACAACAGACGACAGACAGACAGAAAAGCCAGACAGCCTTTCCTACATTTCGTTGGGAAGGGTGGCTTTTAGAGAACCCCTGTTAGGAAAAGCACCCCTCTTTCTTTCCCCGTGAAACGGCCTTTTTCTTTGAAAAAGGTGAAAGGGGCAATAGGCTAATATTGAAGTTTCCTTTTTGGACGAGTGGCGACCCTAGCTCTTTAAATTTGAGCGTGCCCTTTCTGTGGGGAGGCACCCAAAAATTGCCCCTTCATGCCACCCTTTTAAGGTTAAATTACGTATTGGCATTTGCAAAAAAATTTGTGGGTTTTGAATTGCGTTTGGGCACTCGGGCTTAAAAGATCGCCCTCATGGGTGAAGAGGGATGAGAGGGAAAGGAGTGGTACTTAACACCGGGTTGGGGGAAGGGGCCAGGACTGAATGAACAGGGGAGGGATTAAAAAACATTAGTGGAATTAATGGAAGGAATTAAAAGTTCCGTTTTGCCGGACGTTGTCGTAGAGTAAAAATGTCCTTTTTTACGATTGGGGGTTTTTTGGGAAAGGGGACTGCCCCTCCCTTTTTTACTCCGGGGCCCCTTCGTGGCATCCCTTTCTGCTTTATTTTTAATGCAAAGCTTGAATTTCCCACAGCCTGGGAGGTACTGGTGTTTTGGCAACGGGAAGTCTGGGGAACCCCTAACCACTCCCCAAAAATCTTTCTTCGTCGTCCCCCCTTTTTCCCCTCTGGCTCCAACATCCCATCTTGCACCCCCCACCCCACCCCCCCGAATCACCTTCCCCACACCTTTTCCCGGGATGACTACTGGGTGCCCCGTGTTGGCCTTTGGTGGCGGGGGTGGGCCCCCAGAGGGAGGGGCCGGGAACCCGAGTCCTCCTCATGGACTTTCGGTTTTTTTTTTCCCGGCAGCCCAGCCAGAGGAAGGCCAGAGGGGCCCGAGCCCGAAGCGAGAGGGAAAAAAAAACTGCTCCTCCCCCCGCTGTCACCCCGGGGGAGGCCACGTCTTCCGGGGTGAGTCCCCCACTTGAGGCATAGGGCCCCAGGAGGGGGGGGTTTTTTTTCCCCCTTTATCCCCCCCTCCCCAAACACCCCCCACCACTCGTGATGAGGGGGGGAAGAGGGAGCCCTGGGGAGGGGAAGCACAAAATTTTGACTGGGCGGGGACTCTCCTGGGAGGGGGGGGGGGGGGGGGGGCCCTTCAGGCAATTCCCGCCAGCTGGAGTTTGGGCCCCCTCATACGGGGAGTTTGTCCTTTTGCACCTGGCCCGGCTCCGAGCCTTGTGCCAATGAATGGGGGTTCGTGGCGTGCCAAAACCCCGCCACTGTCCAAAACCAGGGGCTGCCCGGACAGAAGGGAAATTTACCCCCACAACCCTGCCAGAGCTTTCCCCCATTTTTCTCTCCCCCCCTCCCCATGCCAAAATCTTTTACTACGGGTCCAGCATCACTCATTTATAGGGAGTTCCACGATTTTTATGGTGAGGATCAGTGTGTAGGGTTTTCCCTTGGATTCAGGGGTTTTGGGAAGCCCCGGGGGTTTCCTTTTTAAATTTTTAAAACCAACCCTGCCATTTCTTTTGAATAAAATAGAATTTTGCCCCCCCCCCGTGATCTCTCTTCATGTGGATTTTCAAAAACAACCCTTTGTGGTCCTTTGCAGGGTCCAAGAAATCACAAGGGATTCTGCTTTCAAAGGAAATTAGTTACGGACATATGTTGTCTGAAAAGTTCTTGCATCTAAAAATTAAGGGGTGGCCCCAAAAACATCCCAAATTTTTTTAAGGAGGGCCAATTTGGGGGTGAAATGTGTCAGGGGCCCATTGCTCCCGGCCCTGCCCCCCATGCAAACCCCCCCCCTGACCCCTAACCCCCCTGTCAGTCCCCAAAAAAGGTTTTTTAAAAATTATTTTCAGATGGGCTAGCCCACTGAAGTCCGCGAATCCCACAGGCCAATAAAGACCAACGCGGAAAACCCCAGGAAAACTGATTTTATTTGTTCCAAAAAAACCCAGGTGGACACTGCCTTCCAACCCCGGGTAAGATGTCGACCCGCACATCAAAGGTTCCAATTTTTTTGACTTTTTCCTCCTTCCTTTCCCTGGGCCGCCCAAACCCAAGGGTTGGTCAGGGGGAGTTCAAAAACCCAATCAAAGGGGTTGGGGGGTTTGGGTTGGGGGGCAGTCCTGGGTTTCCCTTGTAGGGGCCCTGAGCCCATGCAAATGCAAATGGGTTCGGGAAAGGGGTAACAAAAAAAAGGGTGGGGGAAAAGGGCCTTTTGTTTTGATAAAGAAAAACAAGGGGGATCAGTAATCAATGGGCAGGCAAGAGGAAACAATTATCAAACCAGTGGGGGGGCGGGAAAGGGGTGGTTTGGGGAACTACCCCGTGGGGTTTTTGGGGGAAAGGGTTTTTTGGGGGTTGTACGGGGGTCAAAAACTTTATGTGTTTTACATTCGGGCCTGAGAAAAAATCCCAAAGGGAAAAGGGAAAAAAGGATAAAAGATTTTATAGTTTTTCATAGGAGGGGTTTTTTGA
This sequence comes from Phrynocephalus vlangalii, assembly GCA_037367305.1. Taxonomy (NCBI): domain Eukaryota; kingdom Metazoa; phylum Chordata; class Lepidosauria; order Squamata; family Agamidae; genus Phrynocephalus; species Phrynocephalus vlangalii. Next base: position 9,674 of record JAWVWN010004836.1, read on the forward strand.
AGGGGCAAGTAATGCAAACAGGGAAAATAAAAAGCTCCCTTCGGGTGTTGTGGGGAAAATAACAATTCCCTTTTCATTGATCCCAATCTAAAGGGCATGTAATTCAAAGGTGTTATCCCTGGGGGCAGCGGGGGGGAGATACGTGTGGGGGCCCTAAAGGGGATGGAAGTTTCTGGAACACCCCTTGCCGCCTGAAAAGGGTTTCCCCTTTTTTCTTTTTTTCTTGTTCTGATTTTCCTTTCCCAAAAACGGGAGAGTGTGAAGCCGGGGACGGGGTTTAGGCCACTTTAAAAGCTGCCCAAAAAGAGAGAGGGGAGAAAAATTGGGTGGGAAGAGTGGAGGGAAAAAGTAGGAATAGAAAAAGGGGAAAGGGTTTGGGGGGGGGGAAAAAAGGGGGGGGGGAAACCCCTTTTTCCTTTCATTAACGGGCAACCCCTTTCTCCCCGGGAAAGGTGGTCAGAAAAAATTTTTTTTAAAGGAAACCTAGGTTTAATGAGAAGGGGAAAAGGCCAAAAGGAATGGGGGCAAAAGGGAAAAGGAAAAAGGGGGGAGTTTTGGGCAGGTTTGGGGGGGGGTTGGGTTCTGGGGGGGTAAGGTGGCGGACTGGGGAACATTTGGGGTTTAAATAGTGTGAATCATTCCCTTGGCTGGGGGGGGCCAAGGAACAACCAATTTAGAGTTTTGCCCATCAAAGGGCCAAAGCCCCTATTTGGGGCCTAGTTAAAGGGTTTGGGGAAGGGCCAAGGGGCAAGGCGATAGGGGGTTTGCAGGGGAAAAGGAGGCGGAAGGGCAGGGACAGAAGGGGGGGTGAGAGAAAAGAGAGGGGAGAAGAGAAGAGGGGAGAAGGGAAGGGGGGGGGGGGAAAAGGGGGGGTGGGAAGGGTTTATTGTCAGAGCCCAATGTGGGGCAAAAAACCCCCAGGGGAATTCAAAATTTTCCCTTTCTTTTGTAAAGTGCAGGAAGGTGAAAATAAAATGTTTCCCCGGGCTTGATAACATTGGGCCCCGGGGGCTCTGGGGGACCTCCCAAAAGCTTTGGAGAAAATGGGGGTTTCTTTCCAAAAGGGATGCAGCTTTTTCTTGGGGTGTGGCCATAATCCCCTTTTTCTTCCGGCCAAAAACCCCTTTTTCCCCCCGGTTGGTAAATTTGGGGCCTTTTGGTAGAGAAAGAGACGTTTTTTAAAATTTTGTGGGGTTGTGGGGGAAGGGGGGAGAAGAGAGAGAGAGAAAGGGAGAGAGAGAGAAAGATGTGGGGGGCAAGAATCGGGTCCCTGGGCCCCTATTCCCAAAAGAGGGGTTTGCTCACAAAATTTTCCCTAAAACCCAAGGGGCTTGATAGAAATAAATTGCCGGGGAAAAAGCGGGCAAGAAGGGGGGAAAAGGGAAAAAGGGGGGGCTCGCTTTCTGCCCATATCTCGGGAACGGGGGGTTTTTTTAAAAGGGGGTGAAAACATTTTCCCTTTTCCTCAGTTTTCCCAATTGGGCCGTTTTGTTAAAACTTTGGGAACCGGCCCAAAAATTTTTTAAAATTTTTTTTTTTCACAGTGTTTTTCCCAAAATTTCCCCCCCTTTTGGGGTTGAAGGTTTTCCGACAGGATCACCTCCCCGTGGATCTGCTCCATAACCTAGGGTTCCAGCCCCCCCCCTTTTTTTTTAAAAGGGGGGCTCTGGGGGTTGCCTTCCCACGTTAAAGGGGGTTTTGGGGGGAAAATTTTTCCCCAATGGGAAGGGTTGTCCATTAGGACTACACAGGGCCTTTTTTAAAGAAGTTTTCCCATTTTGGGGAAAGGGCAGGGGGGGAGCAACCCAAGGGGAAAAGTGAACTTTAACTCTGAGGACATTTTCCCCCGGGTTTCCCGGGTGCGGGGTGTAAGCAGGCCCATTTTATTTTCCCAAAAATATTGTGAAACCTCGGGAAAGGTTTCGACAAAAAGGTGAACCCCAAAATTCCCTCTAAAATTTAGATAGGGGAAAATACCAATTTGGGATCGGGCGGGTTTTTGTTTTCCCTTGAATCAATTTTTTCAATGCATTGTGTTTTGGCTAGAAGCCCCACGTTTAAAATTAAAGGGTTCCCTGGAGCGGGGTGGCAGGGTTTTAAAAAACATTACTTTTTTCCCAAACCGCAGCCCGGGATAGTCCAGTAAGGCAGCCTGGTACTGGGAAATTCTAGCTTTTTCGACACCCAAGGGGCCCCCTTCTCCCCAAAAATACTGCGCAAAACACAAAAGGGGAATAAAGATCAGTGTTGCCCCCAAAGTCACCTTAAATTTGCTTCTCGACTTGGGTCTGCATTTTGCCTCTTTAAATTTGGGGCTTTGTTTGTCCACCCCCTTGCCCTTCCCTGGCCCCATTGGCTGAAGAAAAGGCGGGCGGGTTCCACCACCCCCTTTAAAATAGGGGTCATGTTTACCCAAGCCAAGCTTCAAATAAGCTTGATTTTTTGGATCGGGAAACTTGACTAAACCCTTTTAAACCCCTCTTTTTTAAAGTCCCACAAAATGGGGTTTTACCCAAATTTTGCAAAGAAAAGAAAACCAATGGACAGCCATTCCTAAAAAGGGCCCCCCTTTTTCCCCTTTTGGGTTTTGAAATAAGCTGAGATTAAGACCCCCAGTCTGCACGCTGTTTTGCATTGCTTGGGAAAACTTTCCCAAATAGGTAAAAAACCAAATAACAATCCCAGGGTTTCTTTTGGGGGCAGAGAACTCCGGGATAACTCTCCATTGGGAACTAAATTCCGGGGTTTTACTCTGTTTTGGGGAAAAAAAAACCTTTTTTAAATACAGGGGCACCCAGTTCCTTTGTGTTATGGGACTAGTCACCCAAATTTCGGGGATGAAAAATGTTAATTTTTTTAACCCAAATTCAAATTCCGGGTAGCCCATTCCTCAGGGACCAACTTTTCCCCTTTAAAAGGGCCCTTACGTTAAGCAGGTTCTGGGGCCCCGCTAAGAGGGGGGCCTTAAGAAGAAGAGGTAGGGGGGAGAGAAGAGGGGAGAGAGAGAGAGAAGAAGAAGAAGAAGGAGCCCCAAGCACTCCCCAAAAGGGGCCCCGAGGTTTAGCAAGCGCCGGGGAAAACATTCCCCCCCGGGTTCTTTGCGACTGGGAGGCAGGGGGCCCCTGGGCGCATTGGCGAATTGAAGCCCGGGGCCGGGTTTGTGAAGGGGGGGAGCCCCAAAATAAGCCCCAACCAAAGGGGTTCCCGAGGGGGGGCACCAGTCGATGTAAACCCGGGGTGAAGCTTGAACGGGGAGTCCAAAAAAGGGGCCCAGAAAAAGTCCAAGAAAGGTCTGGGGAAAGCCCAAAGGGAAATGGGTTTACTCCTGCGGTTAGGTGGGGGGAAAAACAGCATGATTTTCCTCGCCCAAAGAGAGGCTGCGAAAGAAAATTGGGAACGGGGTTTGGGGTAAGGGGCCCCCTTTGCTCTCGCCCAATACCTTAAGAGGAGGGGCCCCCAGCTGTTGGAAAACCCCCCTCCTGGGGTTTTTGGGGGGGGCGGGTTTTGGGGCCCGGGGAAAAGGATCCAGGTTTTGGGTCTTCCACCCTCATTTTCAAGCACGGGGCTGTGGCCCCTCCATCACCCCCAGACGGGGGTGGTCCCCTTTGGGAAAGGGGCAGTCGTAACCCCCTGAAAGGAGAAAAGGGGGGGAGAGAGAAAAGACCCCCCCAACTCCCTGGAAAGGACGGGGGGGCGGGGTTCCCGGGTCGGGGTTTTTGGGGGCGAGGGCAGAAAAAAAAAGGGGGGGACCATGGGGGGTCTGAGTGGGGGCAGTTCTAGGCGGGCGGGGGGGTGGCCGGGATGGGCACAATGGGCAGGGTTTTTGGGCCCCGTTGGGGGGGCCCCGTTTTCTTGGCAATTTTGACCCAATTTTTTGTTCTAAGTTTTAGCCTCCAACTTTTCGTAGGCTGGGGCCAATAATCAAATGAAAGGGCCCCTTTTAAATTTGGATTAAGTGACCATAAATTTAATAAATCACAAGGAAACCCCAAAAAATTCCCTTAGCCCCGGTCTGGGCATTTCTGTAAATTTCTTTTTGGGTTCTTGCCACTTTGCCCTCCCCAAATTTGTGTAAAGGTTTCCCTAAAATTTATACCCCCTCAGGGAAAAACCGTTTAAATTAAATAGGCAGTTTTTCTGAGGGGAAACTCCCAAACCCTTTGATCACCCCCCACCAAACCCCCCATTTCCTGCCAGACTGTGGGAAACCTGGAAAAGATAAAAGGGGGGGTTCTTTGTTGGGGGGGGCAGGGGTAAGAGGGCTCCTCCTCTCCAAAGGGGATGGGGGGAATGGTTTTCCCCCGGGCCCAAAACCAAAAGGTTTCCCCCCTTTTTCCCCGGAAAAATTTTGTGTGTTTTTGGCACAGGCGTCATTTGAAGGGGTTTCGCCTATGGGGCCTATTTATACCCCACCAAAATGGAAAGGCCCCAAGATATTAGGGGGGGTTTTCCCCAGAAAGGGGGGAAAAAAGGGGAACACAGGGGGCCGGGGAAAGGGAAGGACCCAAAAAACCCAAAAACCATGTAAGCAGGGTTTCATTCCAGAAAAGGCCAAAACAAAAAAAAAAAAAGAACCGGGTGCCAAGTTGCCATAGGCCCCCGGGCTACTGGGTTTTGGGGCCCATTTTTATGGGGGGGAAGGGGGGGGTTAGTCTTCCCCCCCTTCTTCAATTTGGAGTTTAGAACGTCCCCCCCCCAAAGGGGGAACCCCTAATAATAAAAAAAGGGGGGGGAGGGGGGGAAAAAAAACACATGCCTTTCCTTCTAAAAAGAGGGGGGAAGGGCAAAATGCCGACCCACCTTTTTTTCCGGGCCAATTTTAAGGGAAAAAATTGGAATATTGAAACATAGAATACACCATTTTGGGAAGGGGGGGGCCCCTCTCAATCCCCAAATCGCACTTAAGCCCAAATCCAGCACAAAAGGGGGGAGTGGGGGGGGCGTCTTTTTTATGGACCCACACCCACGCATATACACATCATTCTTGCTACTCCAGACAGGGAGTGCACTCTGCAGAAGCTCAGAGGCACCATCATTCTCCGCCAGGGAGGAAAATGAGGAAAGGAAGGCATTGGGAAAGGGGGGTGCATCCACATGGTCCTGTGCTTTCCCATGTGCTCTCCGTCCACACACACACACACAACACACACAGCTATCGGAAAGGGGAGTGCAGCAGCCAAGGCAAGAGAGGGGCCAGAAATCGCAGGCACACGTTGGTACACACACACAAGGGTCGCAAGACCACGCACCCCAGACTCACAACAGAGAAGACAACACATTCATTTCATGCTCCCTGAAAAGGGAAACAGATAAAGTGCTCCCCCCGGGTAAATCCTGGAGGGAAGGCAGTGGGAGAGGATCGGAAAGCGGTGGGAGCTGAGGGACCCCCATTTTGGTGACTTTCCCCATGGGAATAAGGGGGGTTTAGGGGTTACAGGAACATAAGGGGGCGGGAAATCTTCTTCCTCGGAGTTTTTGTTCTGGGCGGACCTCCCCCGAAGAGAATTTTTCGTGGTGGCTGGTCTCGCTTTTGGGGCCGCTAATGCTGCGAGCTTCCCCAGCCGTTTTTTGAACTGGGGCTCGAGACCATCTTCCTTACATAGGGTGGCCTCTTCTCCCAAATTATTACCAATTTCCCTCTTTTGCATTTTGTCCCCGGGTCCAGAAGGGCAGGGAAATGGCCCAAGGCGCTCCCAAGCGGAGTCCTGGTTCTGCCTGAAGCAGATAGTTCGTTTCCCATTTTTTTTTCCTTTTTTCTTTTTTTTCTCTTTTTTTTTTTTTCAAACAGGAAATTCAAACAGGGAATTCCTTCCAAACGGGAAATCCCTGCACACAATTTCAAACAGGAAATTCCTGCCAACCAGGAAATTCCTGCACACCATTTACCCCGGGTCAATTCGGTTCCTAGACCAATTGAACCCCCAGATCCGGGAGACGTTGCTTGCCGAGGTCCGAATCCTAATGATTCAGTACGCTTCGTCAGAGGTTCGTCAACCTCCGTCTCGCTCGCGATCTCGCCCTGCCAGCCGGTTGCGAAGGTCTGCCTAGCAGTACCTCTTTCTCCCCGAGCGTATGTCCAATTAAATTTCTTATTTTTAATGCTCGTGGCACAAGCGGTGGCCTTATATTGGTGTGATGGTCCTGAACGCAGGAAAAAACCTCTTCCCCCCACCCAAAAGGGGCCAAAACAGCTCTTGGGGCACACCTAAAGGAGTCCAGGGCGTCCCCAATTCCACAATTCCCAAAGTACAACTCTTACCAGCCTTCTGTCCCTCTATCCTGGGTCCAGACTTCTGGTTTCGACCTTCTTCCAGGTCCTGCAGCGCTGCAAAGGAAAAAACCCTATTTCGGATTTCTTCTCCTTTCGTTCGGGGCTTGCAAGGGTCTGCTGGGCAAGTTCAGTTCCCTTTTTCCCAGCAAGTGGCCGGGTGGCGCCAAAAAGGGAATTGACCAGTCCCAGTTTTGCCTTTAAAGCCGCTTGGAAAGGTAGCTCCCAAAACCGGGGCCAAAGAATTTGGAAGTGGCCAGAGAGAGGTTTTGGGGAGTCTTAACTCCTTCCCAATGCTCCTGGCTGGCTCGCCATATGTCATGTCCCAAAATAGGGTTTTAAAAATTATTTTCAGATGGGCTAGCCCCACTGAAGTCCGCTGAATCCCACAAGAAGCCAATAAAGATCCAACGCGAGAAATCCGAGGAATACTGATTTTATTTGGTACAATAAAACCAGCAGGTGGACATCTGCCTTCCAACCGGGCTAAGATGTCGACCCTGCACATGCAATGAGTTCCAACTTTTATTGACTTTTTCCTCCTTCCTTTCCCTGGGCGGCGCCAATCCCAGAGATTGGTCAGGGGCAGTTCAAATGACCCAATCAGAAGGGGTTGGGGGTTGGTTGGGGGCAGTCCTGGGTGGTCCCTTGTAGCAGGGCCTGAGCCCATGCAAATGCTAATGGGTTCAGGTAAGGTAACACAAAAGGGTCGGGGAACAAGGCATTGTCTTTGGATGCAAGCAAACTAAAGGGGATCAGTAAGTCAATGGCAGGCAAGAGGAAACAATTATCAGAACCAGTGGGGGGGCAGGAGGGGTGGTTGGGAACTCACACGTAGGGTTTTGGGAGGGACAATGGTTTTTGGGTGTACAGGGGTGCAAGACATTATGTGATTACATTCAGGCGCTGAGAGAAATACAAAGGTGTAAAGGCACAAGGATACAAGATTCTTATAGAATTACATAGGAGTGGTTTTTTGTAGTGACAGAGAATGCAAACATGAGAATACAAGCTCCCTTCGGGTGTGAGTGAGACAATAACAAGTGTCCTTGGGCATTGATACCAATCTGAAGGCATGTAAGTCTAAGGTGTTGATCCCTGGAGGGCAGCTGCTGGAGATACGTGTGGAGGCCCTGATGAGGATGGAAGTTTCTGGACACCCTTGCCAGCCTGCAAGGTTGCCATTTTCTTTCTTCTTGTTCTGATCTTCCCTTGCCCCAAACGTGAGAGTGTGAGAGCCAGGGGACAGGGTAGGCACACGTGTAAGCGTGCCCAAGAGAGAGAGAGAGAGAGAGAGATGGTAGGAGAGTGGATGGAAGATAGGAATAGAAGAAGGGAAGGTGAAGGGGGAGAGAAAAGGGGGGGGGAAATCCCTTTTTCCTTCAATTAAGCTGGCAACCCCTCTTGCTGCCCAGAAAGGTGGCTCAGAGAAATGTTTCAATGTACCTAGGTTTAATGAGATAGGAAAGGCCAACAAGGAACGAGCCAGAAGCACAGGAAAAGGGGGAGATTGGCAGGATTGGGGGGGGTTGGTTCTGTGGGGGTAATGTGGCTGGACTGTGGAACATTTGGGATTGATAGCTGAGAATCATTCCCTTGGCTGGTTGGGGCAAGGAACAACCAATTTAGAGTTTGCCCAGTCTAAGCCATGCCCCTAGTTGCCTAGTTCAAGGTTTGGGGAATGAGCAAGGGCAATGGCAGATAGTGAGGTTGGACATGGGCAAAGGAGGCGGAAGGGCTAGGTGACAGAATTGGGGTGAGAGAGAGAGAGAGAGGAGAGAGAGAGAGAGAGAAGGGAAGAGGGGGGGGAAGGGGGGTAGGAAGGATTATTGTCAGAGTCAATGTGAGGCAGGAAAACCCATGGGATTATTCAAAGGAGTTTGCCAGTCTTTTGTGAGTGCAGGAAGGTGATAATGGAATTTTTCCCAAGGCGGTGATAACATCTTGGTCTGGGGCTCTGGTGGACCTGCCAGAAGCTTTGGAGAAAAAGGATTCTTTCAATAAGATGCAGCTTGTCTTGTGGTGCTGACATAATGCCAGTTCTTCCGTGCCATAACTCCTTTACCCCGGTTGGTAGATTTAGGGGCCATTAGGTAGAGCAGAGACGTGTTTAAAATGTGTAGATGGAGTGGGAGGAAGGAGGGAGAAGAGAGAGAGAGAAAGAGAGAGAGAGAGAGAAAGATGTGTGGGGCTAAGAATCAGGGTGCTGGAGTCCCTAGTTCCCAAGAGCGATTGCTCACAAACATTCCCTGAAAGCCATGAGCATGATAGAAATAAATTGCCAGGAAAAAGCAGGCAAGAAGGGTGGAAAGGAAAGGGGGGGCTCGCTTTCTGCCCATATCTCGGGAACGGCTGGGTATTTTTAAACGGGGTGAAAAGCAGCTTGCCTTTCTCAGTATGGGGACCAATTGGGCCGTATTGTTGACTTTCGGAACCGGTCCAAAAGTTTTAAAATTTTATTTTTCACAGTGTCTTCACACACCCACTGACCCCTTGCAACACCACCCGCAGGAAGGAAGGCAGGAACCGAGGGAGGGAGGGAGGTGGAAACCAAGAGAGGAAGGAAGGAAGATGGGAACAAGGAAGGGAGGGAGGGAGGTGGGGACCAAGGAAAAGGAGGGAGGAAAAGAAGGAAGGTGGGGACCAAAGGAAGCACAGGGAGCTGTGGCCACAGGTTGCCCCTTGGAAGAGGCGATCTGTGTGACCTTGCACCCCCCCCCAAGCTCCCCAGCGGTGGCGACGGCTCGCCCGCCAGCACACCCCAAAGCTCCTTGGCCGTGGCAGAGGCCCGCTGGCCTGCCCATCCCCCACACATTCCCCTGTGGTGCTGGTGGCGGCAGACCGCCCGTTTGCCGAGCTGCCCAAGCTTCCCAGCGGTGCCGGTGTTCCCGAGCTTCACAAGGTTTCCGGTGTTGCCGGTGGCAGCGGCCCGCCCGCGCGCCACCCCCGCCCACACTCCCAGCCTCACATGGTTGCCGGTGGTGCTGTTGGCAGCAGCCCATGCAATGGCTGGCCAGCTGGCCTGCCCAGCCCCTCAGGCTTCCCGGCGGTGTCAGTGTTGGCGGAAAATTTAAAAAAAAAAACATGGGGCAAAGGAGGGGGAGGGAGTGGCAGGCCAGCCAGCCGCGGGCCACTCGGAATGGCCTGATGGGTTGGATTTGGCCCCCGGGCCGGACTTTGGGTAGGCCTGGCCAAAGACATTTCACGGCCTTAAACAGCAAACTTGTCTCCCAATCGCACACTTGCTAAAGTGCTGTGAAGTTGTTTTGGTGTCTGAGCCAGAAAAATTCACAAGTGTCCAACTCTAAATGTAATCATTATTACCGTAATTACATAACTTAAAATGTGCCTCCCAAATCTGATGCCTGGGGAGGCTCTTTTTATTTTCTTTAAAGGTAGAGCGATCTGGGTAGCTTTAAGAGAATTCTAGATGTATTCTCTACATATTCCTAACTAAGCATCCACTGATGCAGGGACCACCCTTGGAAACTAGCACCAGCGAATGCATGCTGCATGCAACGTAGACCAGTGTAAGGAGGTAACAGACAATTAGATAGATGACCAAATGGGCTCCGAGGAGTGTGATTTCCACTGCTTGCCTCCCCTACTACAAAGCCTAACAACAAAACCACCATTCATGTTTATGTTCCACTACAGCAGCTGAAAAAGAAAGATAAAAGCTTTTATGCAAAGCTCTAGGAAGAAATTCATCACACACCAAAACAGGATATGCAGCTAATGATGAGTGACTCAAATCGAAATGTAAGAAATAAAAGCAGAACAAAAATAGTTGGAGACTTTATGTAGGAGTCTGAAATGAAACAGGAGAGCTACTCATAGACTTCTTTGAAACCAACATTGTTGATTGCAATTGCATGCTTCAGGCAAGTAAACAGACTATTGTACATGTGGCTGTCAGTAGAAATAAATCAAATTGACTATGTAACTCGAAGCAAGAGCTGGAGATGTTCTCTTCTCCCTACAAAGAGAAGCACAGGAATGGTACAGGCCATGAACTTGTTAAGATCATAAATTAGAGTAAAGCTGCAGAAGAACACTAAAAAAATTAGGCTGCTTAAAATATAACTTAAATAATAAAAACTTTCCTAACTTTCTTGGAGCATTCTAAGTTTTAAACAGAGGTAAACCGATATCAGTCAACAGACTGAAAAGGTCTACAAAAAGTGTTATGAGTTTAGCTTCCAAGTAAAAACGTAAAAAGCTTTAATACAGTTAAAGTATCAACCTTTCAGTATGTATATCCGTCATGCCATCTTCACGATATCAGAGATAACAATAGCTGACTATATTGCATGTTAGATGTAGCACAAGCATGTCCAAACTTCAGCCCTCCAGATGTTTAGGACCACAATCCCACAGTCCTTTGCCATTGGAAACAGAGGCTTGGAATTCTGGGAGTTGTGGTCCAAAACATCAGGAGGGCCGAAGTTTGGACATGCCTGATGTAGCAGAACATGCAGGTGTTTGTTCAATTACCTTACTGATGATCTTATGCAATTAATTACAGGCAGCCACAAGTTACGGTACTAAGTTTTTGGCCATCCTTCCGGTTCACTACATTCTCCCTCAAACTACAGTATCTCTAAACACTCCCTTCTCCGCCTTAAATTCTAAGAGTGAGATTGGAACAGCTTTTTTTGTTCCATTAAAGCAGGCATGTCCAAACTTCGGCCCTCCAGATGATTTCGACCACGGTGGCAAAGGACTGTGGGAGTTGTGGTCTAAAACATCTGGAGGGTCGAAGTTTGGACAAGCCTGCATTAAAGCATATGCTATGCCCAGTTTCCCAGCCATGTTTGGCTAATGCAGGCTTTTCTTCTTGGCCCAATCTACTGTAGCGCTGATGTTTCTTGCATCAAATCTCAATGCTTCTTCTCCTCTGTCCAATATACTGTAACTAAAACCACAAGAACATGGGATCTCATAAACACTTGGTACTTTTAAAGCAATGCTATCCTTCATAGGCTATATAGCCTGATTAACCTTTTTAAAGAGTCTGAAAACAGTTTTAATCCCTACCTTCCTTAACAGTCTTTCAAGATGGTCAGCTACAATGCTGCAGTAAGGCAAAATTGCAACATGTCTTATCCAATCTTCCTCCCTGTCTTTCAGTTTCTCCTTCTCCCTGTCTTGCAACACTTTAAACAAATCTTTCTGAGTATACCCATTTGTCTGAAATGTTTCCCTCAAGTTATTTTTCATATGCATCTTAAGATCCATGTTCGGCTGGGGTGGTGGGAGTCTGGCACCGTTTTGAAGTATGCAGTATTTTTCAGTGTATTAAGACTATATTTTTGTCTAAAATTGTTAGACTAAAAATTGAGGGTCGTCATATACATGGAAGTAAGCCGAGGAGAGAACTGTGTGGTTGTGAAACTGTAATTTGGGATGGAAAAATGGGAGTTGTCTTATATCTGTAGGCATCTTATAGATGGAAAAATATGGTAACTCAGGTCTCAAAAATAATAATTTATTTCAGTTACGGGAAACATCTGAAAGCATCTATACCATGAGCCATTTGTGAACCCATGAGATATTCCTTCTTTACAATTTGGTAAAAGAAGATGCGCGCAATTACAAAAATTACTTCCCCCCAAAATACAATTAAACCAGAAAAGAGTCAAGTTATCTTCCGCTGAAGCACAACATTTGTTAGCATAGCCCTGCTAGCAGGACTTGCAGTCTAAAAATACATTTCCCAAGATCCGCTTAATTATACCTTTGTGACTGGAAGAAAATAATTACAGGTACTCATTAATTCTACTAAGTGACTTCCTAGCTCTAATTGAGAGAGCAGCTTGCTTTGAAGTTCTGTATGGGTAGACAGGATTGAGGAAGATTACTGAAAAAACGGGGCAGGCCTAGAGATGTTGTCTACATTTACAGATTCTCACTTGTGGTGTTTCAGGCAGGCTGGAGAAAGCACAACGGCATCTACTATGCTCTCAGTTAGTTAGTGCAGGTGCGTTGGGCACTGCAGCCTTGATGGAAGTTCTCCAAACAAGCTAAATGTTATATGTTTGTTTTCCTGTTTCACCCAAGACTCCCTTGCTTTTCCTTTTATAAGCTTTCCCTAAAATTTTGCTGCTGTGAAACTGGCATGACTGTGTGTCAACACAAGATAGATTGGGAAGTGAAAAAGAGGTGCTGGGAAAGAAAACCGTCCATGGTTCATAATCGGAGCAGTTAAACAAGCCATCTTAATTAGAGGCACATGGAATTGGTCTTGCACAAGAAAATCCATACCCAAAGTTGGGGAAAGAAATCAACTTGTACGAGGACCAAATTAGCAAGGAAGAAATGCCTTTTGGGGGTGGTGGTTCTTGGTTGTTGTCTTTGTTATGTGCTGTCAGGTCGCTTTCTGATTTATGCCAACCCTACCCATGCGAGGCCTTCAAATTGTCCTGCACCCTCTCATCAGCCCTGGTCAGCTCCTGCAGACTCACAGCTGTGGCTTCCTTTAGCGACTCAATCCATCTTGTATTTGGTCTTCCTCTTCTCCTGCTCACTTCCACCTTTCTCAGCATCACGGTCTATTCCACAGAATCTTGCCTTTTCGCAATGTGTCTAAAATATGACGGCCTCAGCTTCATCTTTTTTGCCTCCTGACATTTGATCTAGGTCCCACTTTTTTTGAGTCTTTCTGGCTGTCCAGGGTATCGGCAAAGCACGAGATAGGGCAGTCTGTGAAGATTCTCAGTCATCCAGGTTCGTTTAACTGGGAGTTGAGTCATGGCTACTGGACTTCTTTTTTGAGAGAAAGAAACAGCGAAACGTTTCTATCTCTCAAAAAAGAAGTCCAGTAGCCATGACTCAACTCCGAGATAGGGCAGTGTTAGCGAACCTATGGCACGGGTGCCAAAGGTGGCCCTCGGAGCCCTTTCTGTGGGCACCCGGCATCGCCCCTTCACAGCTACCTGTATTCAGGTTAAATTGCTATACTGACGCTTTACAAAAAATTAATGGGTTTTGAATCACAGTTTGGGTACTCGGTCTCTAAAAGTCTGTGAAGATTCTCAGTCATCCGGGTGAGTTTATCTAGAAGTTGAGTCATGGCTACTGGACTTCTTTTTTTAGAGATAGAAACGTTTCGCTGTTCATCCAAACAGCTTCATCGGTCTGAATACAGCTAGTGCAAGTACTCCATCTTATAGTCAGCTTTGACCTCTTGTCACGCTGGTCTGAATTAGGTTCATAAGATGAACAATGGCCTGAACAGGCTCGTTAGGGAGACAATAGTATCCATAGCCTTAAGGTGAGCAATGGCCTAAGGTGCTGAAACCCATCAAGAATGGGTGGTTAGCTATGGCCTTGGTGGTGAAGGCTTTTTGATTTGTCTGGGTACTTTGGAAAGCACAGCCTGTTGAGGGAGGGGTTTTCAATGCTCACATGAATGGCTTCCCTTACTCCTCTCTCAAACCACCTCTCTTCTTTGTCTAATATGTGTACATCCTCATCTTTGAAAGAGTGCCCTTTGTCCTTCAAATGGAGGTGTACTGCTGATTCTGGTCCTGAGCTGTTACCTCTCCTATGTCGGGCCATCCTTCTGTTTAATGGCTGTTTAGTTTCTCCACCTCCAACAGAGGTGGTGGGCTCTGGCATAGTCTATCTGCTACTTATCAGGCTGTGCTTTCCAAAGTACCCAGACAAATCAAAAAGCCTTCACCACCAAGGCCATAGCTAACTACCCATTCTTGATGGGTATCAGCACCTTAGGCCATTGCTCACCTTAAGGCTATGGATACTATTGTCTCAGCCTGTTCAGGCCACTGTTCATCTTATGAGCCTAATTCAGCAGGCCAGGGTGACAAGAGGTCAAAGCTGCCTATAAGATGGAGGATTGGCACTAGCTGTATTCAGACCGATGAAGCTGTTTGGATGAACAGCGAAACGTTTCTATCTCTCAAAAAAGAAATCCAGAAGCCATGACGGTCTCTAAAAGGTTCACCATCACTGAGATAGGTTCTTCCTCAGCATCACATTTCAAACAAATCATTTTGTTTAACCTGACAGCTTTCAGATCCATACATGATGATCAGAAATACGTGAGCATGGATGGTGTTTGTCTTGGTCGCCACATGTTTACAATGGCTGTTATTTTCTAATTCCTTTGTCGTTGCCCTTCTTAGTCTCAGTCTTCTGGTTTTTTTGGCTGCAGTCTCCGTTAGGATTGGTGATTGAACTAAGGTGTACAGAATTTCTTCATTGCCAACATTCAAACTGTGTAGTTCTTTGGTAGTCATCAGTTTTTGTCTTCTTTATGTTCAGCTGCAGTCCTGCTTTGGCACTTTCTTCTTTCCCTAAAAGGGTTTTCAAGTCATCACTGCTTTCTGCCAATTAAGTGGTGTCAATTGCATGTCTTATGTTATGGAAGTTTTCTTCCACCAATTTGCACTCCTCTTTCATGTGAAGGTGGTCTTGTAACATGGCAAATGGTAAGATGCAGGGTAGAGAGAAATCCTAATCAGATACCTTCTCACATGATTTGTGAGAAAGTTTGATTTTCTGGTATCAGAGCTTGGCTGCAGGTGGGACCCAAATTCTTGTGATGATGAAAACACATAATGCAACAGAAACTCTGAAGCTGCTGAGACACTGGCAAATGGCTGTAAGTTATTTTGGCATGTATGATAAGAAAAAAAAATAATAATTAAAATTTCATGAAGCTCCGAATCTCCTACCTGAGATGAAGACCTCAGTAGTCCTAAAGCTAAAGACTTCCCCAAGGCTTGATTCATCTGGGCATTCTAACGTGTGCGTATAAACAGGACCAGTGAATTTGGCCCTTCAAAGTATGTGTCATATATATAGTTATCTGTAGGTTTTGCCTTGCAAAGCAACCAGCAGAAGGTATAATTTTAATCAGGAAATTGACATAGGAATGAATTAACAAAGAAGTTATTCTAGCTGGCTTATCTATTGAGCATCTTCATCTTTTTCCAGCTCCTAATATAATGCTGGTATTGGATCTTATTTCACAGTTCCAATCAGTATAGCCACATTTGTGCAAAGCAAATGGATGAATGAGGAACCTTGATTACAGTCGCAAATAAGGGATGGTCCTTTGCACTCCAGAACTTGCTTTCAAGCATTCTGGATGATGTATTCACATGCCCAGGTGTGTGTTCTCTGTATATAGGCATTAAGCTACCACCCAACACCAGTTTTTTGCATATGCAATTTATTGTCAAACACACGCCATAGCCAGTATTAGCAAAAATAAAATAAAATAAATTTTGCACCAGAAAATATACTGAGGGCCATTCCAAATTATACATTCTTAAATCTAGCTGAATGTTCCTGTTAGATGACATCAAGCCTTGTCCAGATCCAAGCTTTCTTGTTTGCTAATTATGAGTAGAGATGGGCACGAAATGCAAAAACGACATTTTGTTTCATTTTGTTTCATTTTTAATGAATTTTTTTAAAGAACAAATCATTTCATTTTGTTTCATTTCGTTTTTAATTCCCCCCCCCTTTACACTCTGTGAGGGATCTGGGCACAGCTTTTGTCATCTCTCATAATTTGTGAAGTAGTTTGCTTAGTTTTGTGATTGATTTTCATATCACAAGTACATTCTTTCTTTGTAGAGCTGATTTTCAGAAATGAAAGTCTCATTTAAGTTCTATTAAGCAATAGATGAGCTCAATAGGATTCATAGTGGATTACAGAGGTCTGTACAGGTTCTTGCCCCGCAATGTGACAAGGAAAAAAACTAATAAATTCAGCTATTGATTAAAAGCTACATTATATGTTAGGCAAAATGTGCGGAATTATGCGACTGTGCTAAGGCTGCATACTTTATACACACCTTAAACTCCAGCTTTTCTTGATAAAGAATTCAGACTGCCGACCAACAGACTTTTATGTTTTGAAAGCAAATAACAAAATTTCAGTTCTACAGAATTAAATTTTGTCTGCTTACAATAGATGTTCTACTCAATTTGGTAGGACTTACCTATTTGTGCAGAACTACAGTCCGTGTGTGTGTGTGTGTGTGTGTGTGTGTGTGCTGCTTTTAGAATAGCTTATTCCTTTGATATAGAAATATACAATATGGAGAATCTCATAATTATATAACCATGCCTTTAGTATATGTTATAAAAGTCACTATTAATACAAATATGCCAAAATAAATGTATAGAAATGCCTCTAATTTAATTGCCAACCGTTACCACATGTAATAAGGGCTGGCAATTAGGTAGATTGATGGTAATAGCCTATTGTTCTGGGCTATTACCAACAATCTGTCTAATTAAAGTGTTACTAGATGCCCTAAGTACGTCCGATCTTGCCTGATTTCGGAAGCTAAGCAGGGTCAGCCCTGGTTAGTACTTGGATGGGAGACCACCAGGGAATACCATGTGCTGTAGGCGCCTGGAGTAGGAACTGGCAAGCCACTCCAGTATTCCTGCCAAGAAAACTCCATGGACATGGAATCACGAAGAGTCGGTCACGACTGTAACGACACAACACACAAACACAAGAAGTTTTTAATTCATGATTATTGTTTCCTTTTTTTATCAAGTTCATGTGAATGGCTTCTAATATAAAAATGAAACCAGGCATAGAATAGTGACTTTTATATGCTCAAGAGACATCTTAGGTACCTGTTTGTGAATTAAAAGAAAATGACTTTGAAAAAGCACAATGGATTACAGAAATATCTCTGACAAAAATGAAAGGCTTGATTTGGTTCTATGGAAAGACTGTTAATAAAAACAGAGCTCAGGCAGATTCTGCAAATCTACTATTAACTTTAAAAAAAAGGAAAAATGTAAGGCAGGAAAAATGAAATACCTGCTCTGTTCAAGTCCTTGTTTAGGTTTATTATAGCAAGTATAATGAAAGTAAAAGCATACTTGTGTGAATATGAGCTCCCCAACGCCAGAACTGTGTGCTTCCTGCTGAGAAGTTAGGGAATAGAACAGAATAGAATCTTTATTGCATAAATAAAGGATAACTATTACAAATAACGGCTGCCTAGATGCCCTAAGCACATCCGATCTCACCTGATTTCCGAAGCTAAGCAGGGTTGGCCCTGGCTAGTACAGTGGTACCTCGGATAACAACTGCCCCAGATAACAAATAATTTGGATAACAACTGCAAATTTCCGAGTATAGGGCTGCCTCTGATAACGAATTTTCCCTATGGGCTGCCTCGGATAACGAATCGCAATTCCTAGGTATAGGTCTGCCTTGGAGAACGAATTTTCTCTATGGGCTGCCTTGGATAACGAATCTTCCTATGGGCTGCCTCAGATAATGAATTTTCCCTATGGACTGCCTCAGATAATGAATTTCCAGCATGCATCAGTAAAAAAGTTATCCCAGGTGAAATTGCATCTGTACCTTTAAAGTGCACTTTTTAAAGAGTTTTGAGCAAAAAAACAAGTGTCTGTGCCTTTTTCCTAGGCTCCAGAATGGATTAAATGGTTTTCCATTCATTCCTATGGGAAACTGCGTTTCGGATAACGACGTGTTTCGGATAACAACTAACCTCAGAGAACGAATTACCGTCGTTATCCGAGGCACCACTGTACTTGGATGAGAGACCACCAGGGAATACCACGTGCTGTAGGCGCCTGGAGTAGGAACTGGCAAACCACTCCAGTATTCCTGCCAAGAAAACTCCGTGGATGTGGAGGCACGAAGGGTCGGTCACAACTATAACGACACAACACACACACACATTACAAATAGCATATTTTTGACCCTGATTTCCCTTTCAGAATAATCAAGTCATAAGATACAGTGCAATTGCAAAATGAAAATACATAACTTTTTTTTAGTGTTGCTCCATTTGTTTTGGCTAATTTTATTGTGATGTAAAACCAATACTTTTATGCTATATGAAAACAAAACTAAAAACAATTATTATATGGTTATGTCCAGAAAGAGAAATAATTCTCTTAGAAGAGGCATTAAGGCGGCAAAACAACAAGGAAGAGAACCATCTAGCTGATAACAACATGAAGCAAGTGTGGCAGAGACTGCAGCATTTAACTAACTACAAGGAAAACATGAGGAACACGGTCAATGCTGATGCCTGCTGGCAGAGGAGCTGAACATCTTTTTTGCTTGCTATGAAGTAAAAAGACGAGACTCCTGCCTGCCAGTCTTCTAATTTCCAGCCACTTGTTTTATATGAACATCAAGGGAGAGCTGCATGGAGGGCTGTGAATCCGCTTCAGGCCCAGGAGAAAGTGGTAAAGAATTGCACTGATCAATTAGCAGGGGTCCTAACAAGGATTTTAAACATCTTTCTGCAAACGGCCTGTGTTCCATCATGTCTGAAAGCAGCCACCATCCCAGAGAAAAGAGCAATTAAGTGCCTAACGACTACAGACCTGTAGCATTAATGTCTGTAGTGATGAAGTACATTGAAAGATTGGTTTTAAGATTCCCTATTTTAGGGTTAGGGTTAGTGTTAACGTTAGGGTTAGGGTTAGGCACTACCAGTTTGCCAACAGGAGAAACAGGTCAACAGAAAATGCCATAGCTACAGTACTGCCTTCCATTCTGTAGCAACCCATTTGGAGAAATCTGAAAACTATGTCAAGATGCTTTTCCTTGTTATAGCTCGGCCTTCAATACTATTCTGCCGAGCATTCTTATTGAAAAGCTGACTGACTTGCATCTCCCTTCTTCTGTGACTGGATTAAGGACTTTTAGAGGGACCGGCCACAAATAGTGAGGACCAGGCCTGTCACATCTACCTCCCTGAAGCTCACACCTGGCTCCCCACAGGGCTGTATGTTTAGTCCGAACCTGTACTCATTGAACACATATGATTGTGCATTGTCTGACCCATCGGTGATCATTAAGTTTGCACAGGATGCCATGGTAGTAGCTCTTATTACAGGTGGAGACAACAGCATCAGGGAGGAAGTTCAAAATTATTATAATGGTGCCTAGAAAACAATTTGTACCTGAATATTAGTAAGAAAAAAGAGATGGTGTTTGACCGAAAGAAGAGAGAGGAACCTGCCATACTGTATGTTGGGGGTGGTGGTGGTGTAGAGAGGGTTTCGTCTTTTAAATTCCTTAAGATCTCACCTGGAAAACCTACACAACCCAGGTGGTCAGAAAGGCCCAACAGAAACACCATTTCCTTAGGGTGTTGCAAAAGAATAAAGTGGGGCAACAACTGATAAGCTCCTTTTATCAGTCCACAGTAGAAAGCATCTTTTCATATTGCATCACAGTTTGGTATGCCGGTTTGACAGACATGGATAGAAAGATATTGCAGAGGGTAGTGAGCACAGCACAAAACATCACGGGCCGCCCCCTGAGTCCACTAGATGACATCGCTAGGGATCGCTGCCTTAGGAGAGCGAGGAAAATTCTCAGGGATGACACACACACCCAGTCAGCACTTCTTTACTCCCCTACCATTGGGTAGGAGATATAGAAGTACAGCTAGCCATACCAACAGGCTGAAAAACAGTTTCTCCCTGTGGGCTGTCAAGACTTTTAAATGGAAACCTCCATATCCACAAGGTGTAGCAAGGTTGTGTGGTTGTTAGTAGGATTCATTGTGTTGGAGGGTGTATAAGGGAGGCTTACCTAATCTTATAGTATATCTGTTGTACTTTGACAATGAATTATTATTATTATTATTATTATTATTATTATTATTATTATTATTATTATTATTATTATTATTGACTTATCAAATACACACTCACGTGCAAGCACGCACATGTGTGTGTGTGTGTGTGCACGCACACACACACACACACACACACACACACAAAACTAGAACTGTAACAAATG
>JAWVWN010004838.1:0-24212 GCA_037367305.1 Phrynocephalus vlangalii
CATGTGTGCCATCCTTACTGAGTGATCCAGTGCTAGAGGCAACCATGCACTAGCTATACTTTAATTTGGATTCCTGCACTGAGAGGGGGTTGGACTCGATAGCTTTACAGGTTTCTTCCAATTCCCATTATTCTACTATTCCCCACGAGGATCCTCCATCTGGGCATGGCAATTTCATGTATGCTGAACAGCAACAGAGACCGAGGACAGACACTCTGAAAGGAACAAGAATGCCTCTTCTGCTCGAGGCAAACACACTGCTGGATCGTGCTATGGCCATTGGAGACACCTGATATTAAGAGATCCAACAGAAGAGTGACTAAACCTAGTGAGTCGTCCTGTAAGGGAGGACATTTGACTAATTATATATTTATAAATATATATATGGCTGCTTTACTAACCACAGGTATGGACAAGCCCTCATGTATTCAACAACAATGTATTCTAAGCAATACATATATATATATAGCCACACTAGTGACACGAATAATGTAGTTATATTCACTTAAGCACTCCACGTATATATATATATATATACATATATGTATCACATTCACATGTATCTACATTTGTATTCTTGTAAACTTAGAATCTTTGGTCAAGCCTTTCCGGCTAGAATAGAGAAAGGAACTTCCGCTAAGTCAGCAAAAGCAATTATGAATTCAAGGATCCAATTAAGTTCCTAAGCTTTGAGGATCACACACTAGCAATTAACGTGTGTCCAAGGCGTACCAGGGAGGCCTTATCTCAGCGTCTGGTGTTTGTAACTGTCAAATGTCCAAGGACATAAGGATGATCCTACCCTCCCTGCCTGTGAGGGGAGGAGATCAAACGTACCAGTTAGAACTTTTAGGCAAGTGTCAGAAATACGAAATAAATGACTAAAAAGTGTCAATTAGTATTTGATGTATGTAGCAGGTGTGTGTATGATGTAATTTCAGTTAAGGGAAGACAAAGAATAGAGGAACCCTATAAAATGTATCGCCTTCCAATGCTTGGGCGGAGACCTCGCCTGGAATTTACACCGGGTCGGGTCCCCCTGATTGATCAATCAATAAATTCTTTTCTCGTCTCCTGAGACTCAGACTTGGTCTTTTGCAGCCCATGAAGCGCAGGCACGCTGGCACGGGACCCTCATAAATTTAAATTCCTTACATTTCTGGTGGAGATGCCGGGGATAAGTGCCACTGCCCCAGCGCTCTTGGGAGTCTGACTTAAATCACAGTAAGAATTCATGCTGACCCTGGAACAAATCTAGTCCGGACCCTCTGATTTTGAGAGGAGACTTGTTCTATCAGCATTGGACACAATACTGTTATTTAAGGAGAAACAAAGCCGGCAGAACAACGGAGGAACTGTAAGAGGACTGCGCAAAAGAAATCTGGTAAGAAGAGAAAACTAGTTGTGGGGTGGCGTGAGTTCGAATCTAACAGCTCTGTGGAGTGGAGAAGATTGCGGATTCTTATGAGTCGGCCCCAGGGAGGTCTGGAGACGAGAAGGGACGAATGCGTCCCTAGCGTCCCAAGGACCAGGGGACGGGACGGGTTGAGAGACCCTGGAATCCCCAAGGGTGGAAAGGGCGTTGGCCCAGTAGCCTTAGCGTCCACCTCCCCAAGTGTTTGAAGAATTAGAAGCAGAGCACTGCTCTGGCTTCCTCAGAGGATTTATTAATGTTTGAATATATATGTGGGTGTTAAGTTGAATTCTTTTTGGGTAACCACAGGGAAGTGGCCATTCCCTGTGTCTTAAGCAGGGGCAAAGACTGGCAATCTTTGCCCCACAATACCAACGGAGTTCCACCATCTCCGTTTGATTTTAGAGAAGTTAAGAAGATTTATTCTTAGGCAAGGGATCGCAGTTAACTGGGGAAACAGAAATGTGGGAGAGTTGTGTATGGTTGCTGAATCACATGTTGGCGTGTATGATGTGCATTTGAGTATGGTTGCTGAATCACATGTTGGCGTGTATGATGTGCATTTGTGTATGGTTGCTGAATCACATGTTGGCGTGTATGATGTGCATTTGATTGTTGAGGTGCAAATCTGTTTGATGCTTGTGTGGGAAAAGTCATAGGAACACAGTTAGACCTTTAAGCAAACCTATGGGGATAAACTACTGTAGTTTATGCACCCCCTTTTGATGTGCGATGTGGTAACATTGGAATTCTGCCACCAGAAGTAATGATTTTAGTATTATATGGAACAAAAGTAAGTTTTAAGAAGAGCCCCTCTAAATAGGATTAGGCAGGACTTTGCCATCTCAAATTAAGATTCTAGCCCTCAAGGAGGGCAGGCCAATTATGACCTGCTAGCAAGAGGCGTGTGAATTTATAAGGACGTGCTTAGTTAAATAATATAGAGACTACATACTCTGCCAGCTAGAAGACCCCGCCAGCAATTTTAATAACACCAGGGGAAAAATGGGCAGTGGGAAGAGTACTTTTGAGTACTCATGGATAAACAACATCCTATGTATTTTGTGACTGGTTGGTCACACAAAAGATTTACCAGCTGGAGGGACATTTTACAGGGAAAACAGCATAGGGTATCTGAGTAATGCATTTTTAGTAAAACTGGGTAGGAAACCTGAAAGATGATGGAAGGAAAGGTAGGATGGTAAACTGAAAAAGGTGTAGAGAAAGACAGTTGAATAGAGGAAGTGTGGTAGCAGGAAGGCAGGACAGTGGACTGAGGAAGTATGGAAAGGGACAGATGGGAAGAGGAAGTGTAATAGAAGGAAGGCGGCAAGACAGAAGTGGGGATGGATACGTATAAAGTTGAGGGAACTCAAAGAGAGCACGGAGCCTTGAGAGGACAGGACGTGCTAGGCGGGAGATGTGCATTTCTGAATTGCCTTATTCAAGCATTCAGGAGGTACTTCCATCCCGCTACGCCAATGCCCAACTCCTTGGATATGGAAGCTTTAAACAGAACTAAGGGTTGCTATGCACCACATGAGGAGACAGGTAGGGACGTTATTTCTGAACTATTAATAGTCAAAAGCAGGGAAATCAAATCTTAGTATCAACTGTTGTGTGTGCTTGATGTGTAATTAATTGAGTGTGAGTCCGTTTGGTATGCGGGAGAATTTATGAGCATACTACTAAACCTTTAACAAAAAGGTAGATGGGCATAACTTAATTCAGCTTCTGTGCCCTTTGTTAAGGAACCCTGTGGCAAGATTGGCACATTGCCATAGGGAGACCTGATTTTGATATTGAATGCAACAAATGTAAATTTCAAGAAAGTACCCTCTGACAAAGGCAGGACTTTAACATCCCAAAGATTAAGTTTCTAGCCCTCAAAAAGGGGAGGGTGGCAAGCCGCGTATTGCCTGTTAATATGTCCAGAGGCAGTAAAAATCACCCAAAATGAGAAGACCCCAATTTTATAAACCAGGGGAAGTATAGACACTGCAAGAAGATATTTTTGAATACTCAAGCCGCATGTTTTGTATAACTTCGCCTGGCTTGTTACACAACATAATTCACCACCTATAGGGACATTTTAAGAAGAAATCATCACAGGGCGTTTGAGAAATACGTTTTTTTAGCACGGCCGGTCCCATGGGTGAAATGAACATCCACCCCTTTCAGACCGACTATGTGCTCTGACAAGATAGCTAGCATTTTTGTACTCATAGCCCAGCGAGCTAGCAATTAAAAAACCAAGTGATAACATCATTCCTTAAGATTTTGCACCTAAAAGGCTTAGGGCAGCCTTTCCCCCCTCCCCTTGCAAGTGAGCCCTGGCTGGAACCATAAGACAATTTAATTTGGAACAAGGAGATTCTTAGGAGCAACTGAAAATAGAATTCCCTCCCATCTCCTACCTAGATCAGGACCTTGGAGATGCCATTAGAACGGGGAGAGGAAAGGAGAGAAAGAGACAGAGAGAGAAGGAGGAAAAGAGAGAGAGAGAGAGAGAGAAAAGAAATAGTTAAAGGAACCGAGGTAGAAGGAAAATGTAAGTCAGGGACGAGAATGGGCAGGGTTCATGATGGGCAGACTGAGGCAGCAACCCACAGAACGCACCAGTAATTGAGAAGCAGAGGCTCTATTTGTATCCCATTACGTTATTTAATCCAAGCTTTTAGACAGTTCCTATTTCCCCAACAAAATTTGTCTAAATCTCTGAATATGGAATCTTTATCCAAATCCCTTGTAGTACGTCAGCTCCATGAGGAAAACGAAGGGCCTGAGACTTCTGTGCTGGAAGTGGTCCAAAGCAGGGACTCCCCTTCCTCTTTTTAAAACAGCTGCTAACAGGTTTTTGAGAGCAGGACAAGGTTTTTTTTTTTTTTAAAATACGAAGGGGTTCTTAAAAGCCGCCAAAAAGGTAAAAATAACATAAAATAAAATCATTTTTCTTGTTCTCACACTCTGGCTGGAAACGCCTGTGACATTTTTTTTTTTTTAAGGCGTATCAATAACGCGGGGTCTCACACTCTGGCTCTTGTTTCTTTGTACGAGAGTCATGCATCCCAAATTAGGCTTAAGTAGATAACTTCACAAACCACAGGGATAATAGGTTGCCTTAATTAGTTTAGTGCCCTTTTTTTCACCTAATTACAGGGTAATTGAAGGGGCTCACCTTCCTGCCTCAGGCTGTGTAATGCAGCCTGCGGGGAGAATTCAAAAGTCCATTGCCCCGCCTTCCTTTTTCTGCCTTCACTCCCCTCCCTCCCCTTCACAAAGTTGACCCCATCCCTCTTCCCCCAGGAATTTCAAGCATGCTGGCAACCAGCCTGATTTTTTTTTACACCTCTTTCACATCCTATATTCCTAAAAATCTCGAGCAGACGTTCTCCTTTTTGACTTAATAATACAGCCTGACTAAAGCCTTAGATTCTCGCTGGACATGTGCCTGTTTCTGCATAGGCATCCCATTTCAGATTTTTGCTTGTAACGGCGAGCCCTTTCTTCCTCTCTGAGCCTGGAAGAGCCAAGGAAAAAAAAAATGCCTTGCTTTGTTTCCTTCTTCACCTCCCGTGGCTGCCGCCTTTGATTCCCAAAGAGGTGGAGTTTCCTCTTCAGCTCTTCATTCCCAGAATATTGCTCACCTAGCCTTATTTCCGTCTGAGTTTTTTTTTTTTTTAACCCTTTCCTTTCCAAGTAGGACGCCTGCTGGAAATAGACTCTTGGTTACTTGATAGCTATTAAACTATCAGCCTTTTTTCCTCTCTTTCTATCTATGTGTGGTCAAGCAGTTTGTGCCATGGCATGTGTCACTCCTAACCAGCCAGCGGAGACACTAGGAGAGGGCTTCCTGCCTTTTTTTCCCCCTCTTTTTCTCTCTATTGTTTTGTGGGGGGGGAACGGGGGCTTTTGCAAGCACCTGACTTTTATTTTGAGGTGAGGCTGACAGGCCAGCAACTTCACCCTTTTTATACCCTTTTGCGCCAGCATAGAGAACTAGCTGTTTTTGAACCTGGTGACATCGTCACTATTTTAAACCCATGCCAGATGCCAACATGTGTGAGGCTGTGTACTCGTGGGTGTTTGCATGTATTTTTTCTTGAGTGACGAACCAGAAGAGCTCGTCTTGCCTCACACACACACACACACACCAGCCCCCGACACGCACTAGGACAGATTGGCGCCTTTGCAGCCTTGCAGAGAGACACTAATTCTCTTTTACCATTTTTTTTTTCTCTCTCTGTCTGCGTGTGTGTGTGTGTAGTATGGGCCATGGCTTCTTTAAATCCTAACCAGCAACCAGACGGGGGCCACCCTGCCCGACCCACCACACAGCCCCGACGTGCGCCTCCGATTGCTGGACGTGGGGGGCGTAATATTTTACGTATTTTAAGGCCAATTCATTGCACGACTCGCCGTGTTGTAATTCTGGGGCACAGTTTTATTTTCTGGGCGTCTAGATTTGCCCGGATGTCGGCGTGGGGCGTGAATTTATGCCTTGGCCGCCCCCTTCAAGTGCTTTGGAAAGGGATCAGGGGAATGTCCTGGGATTCGTTCTTCGAAACCGCGACCCTTATGGCTCGCGAATGTGAAATTGATATTTTGCTCATCCATTTGGGAGGCAATGATCTGGCCAAGGTGAGAGGTTCTGCCCTGACTCGCCGCATCATAGCTGACTTGCTGACTTTTAAGCAACTTTACCCACATACAAAAATCATTTGGTCTTTCATGCTCCCTAGGCTCATATGGAGAGGGGCATCTAATCCCCTCAAGATTGAAAGGGCTAGGAAACATTTAAATCAAAAAGTTGCTGCATTTTTACGTCGGCATTCTGGCTATGTGATTACTCATCCAGCTTTGACACTCCCTCCGCCTGACTTATTCAGAAGGGACGGTGTTCATCTCACGGATGCCGGATTACATATTTTTCTGCACAATTTCCAAATGGGAATTCGCCGTGCCCTTGGGGACTTGGTGGTAATATGAATGTGGTGCCTGCTCCTATTTTTCCCCAATCCTGTATCAGCCGTACATTTTCCGAGACTATACCACGCCACATTCCAAGCCCATCTCCCCCTGGCGCATTTTGCTTCATGCTCAGAGATCACTTTGCGACCCTGGGACATTTTTGCCTGTTCCATTTTTTTGATTGTCCCCATGTAGCAGAGCTATTTGACTTTGGGGATGAGATCTATCTCAGGTGCCTGTTTGGGAACGCCTGAGCCCCTCGCTTGTGAGATCCTGCGAGATCATCTTGCAAGCACTCATCATACACTGCCGACTACAGACGCGTCCTCACCATAAACTTTGGCTTCCCCCGTTCACAGACTGGTTCTACAAAAACGGAAGCCTTATTCTACCTTGTGCAACATTTTTTTTTTTCTCCTTCCTGTTTTTAAGACTGTCAGATAGACTGTGCCACCCTGCCTTGCAGCACAAAGACAGCTGCGGGGGCATTTCGTGTGTGTTTGTGTTCTGTGTCTGTTTGTTTCGTTCGTGTGTGTGTGCTTAATTTTTGTCCAGATATGCCTGGGATGCAGGACTTTTCGCACTGGGAAAGCACCCCTGCCATTCCTCACTTCTGGAGCCTGGAGTCCTTTGGTTTGGACGACCGGCAGCGTCTCTCGTGAATACTGTCCGTGGGACCTCTCCTGTGGTCCATGAGGCTATCCATCCCACACCCCTGATGACATCGCCGCGATGATTTCGCTCTGCACGTCCTTTCGGTGTGGACCCCCTTCTACCTGCGTGGACCTGAGCCAACTACCCAGAGGGGAAGAGCCCGGACCGGTGTCGCCTTGCATCTCCCTGGCCGAAGGTCGATGAAGTGCGCCTGACCTGCGGTCATCCTGCCTGTTCTTGGGGGGCGCCTTTGCTTTATGCGCTTTGAAGACCCCCACTGCCGTTTGTTGCCTTGCCCCCATGCATCCCGGGTGGACAGGTTGTCATCCTGTCTATCCGCCTCCTTTCTTTTATTCTTTTCTTTTCTTTGTTTGTGGGGGGGAGACGGAAGGAGTTTAGTGGCCACAGACTCTTGTTTTTGGATTGCGGCCAACAGACTTCACGCCAGCAATTTCACCCCTTTTCGTCGGGACAGAAACTTGGTGGGGTTCAAATTCAGACCTTCACATGCCTTCACCATGCGCTGGATCACCAAGAACTTGTGAACTTGTGTCGTTACACACACACACCAGCCTTCTAGCAAGTGAGCGCTTATTTTGAAGCCTTGCATAGGGACGTTAATTTTTAATCACTGTTTATTATATTACTGCCTATCATTGATAGTCATTGTAAAAGTTTGAAGTGCCTTTCTGAATGTGCCTTCCATAATTCATATAATGTTCATGATGTGTCACTGAAAATGTTTTTTTTTTTATTACTTGCCTTTCTATGCAATTTACATCGCATGAGAGAAATTTTTTTGGCACCCATGGGTGCTCCGAGACTTTATACCACAAAACAATGGTTTTCTAGAATAGCTGTCTACATTATTTACTTCACCAAAGACAATGACTTTTTGTCCCATATTTGTGGGGCTGATTCTGTGTGTGAACTGACAGCTACAGAAACATCTCTGCTTTGATTTCAATAGCTCATCCGTGACTCTACCATGGGACTATAACTATTGAGTATGGTTTATGGCTAAAAATTGGTTTTTCTAAGATTAATGTCTATCATCTGGGTTGTCCTGTATGCATGAACAACTGGGTAACTCTGCACAACCTGCTATAATTTGAGTTTCAAAGCACACCACGCACCTGAATAAGGTTGAAGATCATGCTATGATCTTTGGTCTATGAAATCAGGTACTAATGTTTGTGTATCTTTATGAAAAATGACCGTATGAAAAATCATATTTCAAGGTCTAAAGCCATTTGACAGCAAAAGGGAGCAGGCTGGCAAAGGAGCCTTGCTCATATTTCCATAAGTGTTTGATTTGCAAACTGACCCTAAATGGAATTCAGGGGTTTTCAGCCTGATTACCAAACACACAAGCACGATATCTAACATTTGCACTGCTGCTGCAAGGAAATTTATTTGGGTTTCATGATTGTCCTGATATAAGGTACTGAACAAATCTGCTGTTTAGGTATCACTTTGGGACAGGGATCTTGATATCCAAGTCTATCACAATATTATGCCAGCCCCTTCAGAGGTTGGGAATTTGGAATCTTTGAGCAGTGAGCAGCAGGCCATGGGAGGTTGTGATCATGTTGCATTCCTCAAACAGGGGACATTTAAATGCTATGGTCTGTGAAACGCATCCATCCATTGCAGTCTGCGGGTCTGGCCAGAGGGTCTTTTTAACTCCCAGACATTGCTAAACTTTATCTGGTAACTTAACATTTCACTGTAGAGAGTCCCCTAGTGAATTAAGGGGTATTTCTTTGGCCTTCACCTATTTGATGCGTCCCCCTGACTTGAGACGCCACAAATCATTTTATGATAATTCATTTTCTTGAACTGTGCCTATAAGCCCTTTGGGGAAAAAGGACTGAGAATGTTTTTCTGACTGCCCTGCCTAAATCTTTGTCAGGAAAATAGAAAGTCCTTCCATGAGCCATGAAGACCATCTCACCCCAGGAATGACATAGGGGGGGCTCACGCAATGTTCACACTTTTGTACATATACCTTTGATATGTTTTGTTCGTCCCTTACAACTCCATGACGTTTTCTGGGAAATTTACTGGCATAAATTTCCAGAAATCCGTTCAGGGCCGAGTGTAAGGGAGGACATTTGACTAATTATATATTTATAAATATATATATGGCTGCTTTACTAACCACAGGTATGGACAAGCCCTCATGTATTCAACAACAATGTATTCTAAGCAATACATATATATATATAGCCACACTAGTGACACGAATAATGTAGTTATATTCACTTAAGCACTCCACGTATATATATATATATATACATATATGTATCACATTCACATGTATCTACATTTGTATTCTTGTAAACTTAGAATCTTTGGTCAAGCCTTTCCGGCTAGAATAGAGAAAGGAACTTCCGCTAAGTCAGCAAAAGCAATTATGAATTCAAGGATCCAATTAAGTTCCTAAGCTTTGAGGATCACACACTAGCAATTAACGTGTGTCCAAGGCGTACCAGGGAGGCCTTATCTCAGCGTCTGGTGTTTGTAACTGTCAAATGTCCAAGGACATAAGGATGATCCTACCCTCCCTGCCTGTGAGGGGAGGAGATCAAACGTACCAGTTAGAACTTTTAGGCAAGTGTCAGAAATACGAAATAAATGACTAAAAAGTGTCAATTAGTATTTGATGTATGTAGCAGGTGTGTGTATGATGTAATTTCAGTTAAGGGAAGACAAAGAATAGAGGAACCCTATAAAATGTATCGCCTTCCAATGCTTGGGCGGAGACCTCGCCTGGAATTTACACCGGGTCGGGTCCCCCTGATTGATCAATCAATAAATTCTTTTCTCGTCTCCTGAGACTCAGACTTGGTCTTTTGCAGCCCATGAAGCGCAGGCACGCTGGCACGGGACCCTCATAAATTTAAATTCCTTACAGTCCCAGAACAAAAGAGGTCTTCAGAAAAGAATACTGAGAATGGAAGAAGGAAATCATCAGGATATCATTGCTCTGCTTCCATTCTCAACGAATTGGAGAGGAATGCCTTTCGTATAGCATTCCTTGGAGTGATTCCTCAAACCAGTCTTTAAGAACTTGATTTGGGAGAGTTTTGAGTAGCTCTTTTGTCAACCACAGCCAAGAGATTTAAGGATCAAGACAGGGATGGTGGTCTTACTTTTATGGAATTCCCCAATTAAGAAGAGTTTGCCCGCAGGACACACTTGGTAATATACCTACTTGCCTTGTCTAAAGATAATGTGTCACTGAGCTGAAGGCCTGCTGTGCCTCAAGTTAAATGGCTGCCAATTACGACATGCAGATTGGATATGCTAATCTAATCGTCCCCAAGAGCATTTGTTCCTCCTTGCTGGGGTTCAGTCTGTCATCTGTTCATCTATTTATTCTGCTTTCTGGAATATTATTGGAAGCTAGCATTTTTTTTGTCAAAGACCAAGTCTCTTAGCTGATCCTTCTTCTCGTTTTAGTGTTTTACTCTTCAATAGCTGTGATTCCTGCTTCAGCCACCAACTTTCTGGAAGTGTGGAATAGGGAAGGAACTTTGACTAACAGCAGGAGAATCTGAAACCTTGGGTAGCCACCATTTTGAATTTATCTGCCAGCTGTTAGCAGGAGACATTCAAAATGGTGGCTACACAAGGTTTCAGATTCTCCTGCTATTAGTCAAAGTTCCTTCCCTATATGCATCAATTTCCATGACATTTTGGTTCCTAGTATTATATTCTGATGGGTAGCTCAGAAATTTAGGTACAATATCTGGATGTGGAGCCAGAGGTTGGGAGTTTGATTCCCTGCTGAGCCTCCTTGATGAGAGTTAGACTTAATGATCCATAGGGTCCCTTCCAGCTCTGCAGTTCTGAGATAATTATCTGTTTTAAAGGCATTTTTATTTCCCCTTGGGTTGTACGCTAGTTCAGGCATTAGTCTTAAGTACTGTATTCCTAAGAGATTCAAACCTCTGCTTTTGTGCCTCGGGGAGGCTCACAATGATAGACCTTGAGAACTTTTGTCTGTAATGATGGAGGAGACATCCAAGGAAGCACACAGAAGGAGCTTGCCTTGAAGCTACACCCTTTTAACTCCAAAGCCCTATCTTGCTGTAACACTAGAAATGCAAAGGGGTGGTGCTGGTTATTAATGATATGTGGACAACACTCTGCCCTCCCCTTTATTATTATTATTACAGGAGCAGACCATGGCTAGCACTAATCTTTAAAACAGGGTCCAAGTTTAAACGTTATTTCCTCGCGAGCAACTACCGGTATTTTTGTAGCTCCAGGGTAGCTCAGCATTGTGAATAGAGGCATGAACTATGGAGTGGACTCTCCCTGTCTCAACTATACGTAACCATAAATTCTCTGGGCAGCCGTAGGCAAGCTAGGGACTCTCCAACTGAGTTCTTGCTTCTCTTAAGACCGCTACTGCACTTCCGCGAGCAGCTGCTCGCAACCACGTAACCACCGGAGGAGACAAGGCGATCCAAGCCTTGTCTCCTCCGGTGGTTACGTGGTTGTTATAGCGGTTCTGCTGTTCGCACTTCAGCGGGTAGCTAGCAATTGGCTTTGCAGTTCTCACTTTACTGAACCACTTTAAAACTTGGTATGCCAGTAGGGGGCAAGGGGGGGGAAAGCAACTTAGTATGTCCTCAAATTCAACCAAATCACTTAAAAGGGAGACGCAGGAAGTGATGTAAAAAAACACCACCTCCACTGTGACCGTTGCAAGAAAAAGCGCCACAGTGGACAAAAATGGGTGTGGCTGAGGGGGTTCTTCAGATAAATAGTTTTGAAAACCGGACAGTGATTTTTAAGGCACCTTGTTTTTAAGGAAAAAGCATTTTAAATCAGAAGTGCAGTAGCGGTTTAATACTGTATAGAGATAATAGTAGCTTTTAGTGGAATAGCCAAAGAGATTGTGATGCCCTTTGCATGATTAGATTAAATAACCTGTTTCTTACCTGTCAACAATAAGATGTTTGTGGTTAGTATTTGCTGTGTAATGTTTTGTAAGAGAAGATGCTAATTTGGATATAAATATAAGATTAGAATAGAATAGAATAGAATAGAATAGAATTTATTGTCATTGTCTAAAAATATTCTCTCACCAGATAGCATTCACATCCAATAGATAAAAACTACAATTTATAAAACAACAACAACCATACACAATCCCCCATACAATATACACGTTACCCATTCAACACTGATATTACCCGTCAACTTAATTTGTAACAGAATTTAGCATGCTTACTGCTATTGGGTAAAAACCGTTTCTGATTTGATACCATTTAAACTGAAATATGGAACAGCCTTTCCTTCACACTATGTAGTTGCCGGCTGTTACCAAGAGGCATTCAAAATGGTGGCTACCCAAGGTTTCAGAGTCTGCTACTGTTACTCAAAATGCTAGAATATGTAATGCCTGCCACATAGCGTCCATTAGATACTTAAGATGTTTCCCACTGCAGTGCTTAATTATTGTATGCTAGAACCTCCTCCTTCCTCCTAATCTTTGAGGGACGATATGCCCCTCTCATTGAAAAGGGAGGGCATTCCTTTTCATTTAATTTTTAAAGGCTTTATATCTTGTTCTACTAAACCTTGGCTGCCGTTCCACTGGTTGCCTCTGTTTTTGACTAAGGCACAACAGCGAAGACAGGTCTAATTACTGCAGAACAAAAGGGCGTTGTGGCAACTTCTTCATCATAGCCCAGGCAAGAAACCTGTTCTGCAGCTACCTCCAGAATTTCTGTTTTCGAATTGTGTTGGGTGGGTGGGTGCGTGGTGAAATCTGGCTGCGGAGCACCTGCAATGCCCTCAGCAAAACCCTCCTATCCTGTCAAGTTGCAAAAACCATGTTTCAACTACAGTACAGTAGGACCCCAGTGTCCGCTGGGGATTGGTTCCAAGCCTTCCCGTGGATAAGAGAGAATGCCAAAATGTCCCCAAAACTGCTGTTTTGCGATAGTGCCTTGCTTTACAGCTGCTGTTTTGCAACAGTAGCTTGTTTTAATGCTGCTGTTTGTGATGGCAGCTTGCTTTACGGCTGTTGTTTTATGACAATAGCTTGCTTTACAGCTGCTCTTTGTGACAGTAGCTTGCTTTGTGGCTGCTGAATTGTTTAATTTTCCTCTGCCCACTGTGGACAACTGAATCAGTGGATAATGAATCAGTGGATACGGTGGTCCTACTGTGTTTGCAAACTTACTCTGCAGCACCTTTGTGGTCCCTTTGTTGAGGCTTTAAGAGTAAAGATCTGTTCTGTTTACTGTGTCATGAAAATGGGTTGCCCCAAACCCCAGGACTGGCTCGACCACCAGGCAGAATTGGTTAACTCCTCAGCTGGCAGTGGCGGGTTGGGGTGGCAGCAGGGGTAACAGGGGGCCAGCTTGTCAGCAGATGGAGTTGTGTAGGCCACACAGCCTGTCTTGGAGCTTTTGCAGCCTCTTACGTTGGCCTTCTCTCCAGTGGACTGCAAGGCATTGTCCCATTTCCAATGTTGTACTGTAGTAGTTTTGGTTACTAGGCTGTTTTTTGCTTCAGTGTCACGGATGCCTTTCCACTCAGGCAGCAGAATGAGCCTCAGTCTAGATCAGTGGTGGCAAACCCTCGGCACTCCAGATGTTTAGGACCACAACTCCCAGAATTCCAAGCCTGTATTGCCAATGACAAAGGCCTGTGGGAGTTGTAGTCCAAAACAAATGGAGGGCCGAAGGTTCGCCACCACTGGTCTAGGTCTAGCTGCAGTACACATATAGAGCTCTGAGCCTCCTACAGAGTATATGAAATGTTTTCCCCTGCCAAACTGAAAAAGTGCTTGCACGTCTCCCTATTGCTTTGCCTTATTGGTGATGTGTACAGGAGTCTTTTGTTCATTGTTTCTCATTGATGACAAAACTTTCCAGAATTTGGGTGAGGAGCAAGAGGTTGGATTGCTCGTTGGTTCAGAGATATGTTTGCTGCAGATTCCTGTTGGATCAGCCCAGAGATGCAAAGGGCTTAGATAAGGACAATGGAAATATTTGGAGAATTTGGATCCGATGCAGCCATTGGCATCCTAGTATTCTTCCCTGGATGACATGATGCTTTTCTGCAGTTCTCTTCCTTAAGCTACGCTACACAGAAACTGCAGATTCTCTACCACCTTTCCAAATCTTTGAAGGCTGATGCCTGTAGGAAAGCTCCTGGAAACTGGAAAGGGGCCAAAGACACATGCACACCTTTTCCATTGACAAATAGAGTAGCTACAGATTATTTGCTTTTCTTTAAACTCGCCTAAGTTTGTTTTCCATATGTAAGGTAAGAAGATTGTTGCACTACAGAGAGCAGAAAGCAGTTTAAAATAAGGAACAGGGCTTATCATCTTTATTTAACCTCTCTACATTGGTTCCATTTAATCTCTATCTATGCTTGGGTTTTGTTCATACAAACCTGCAAGATGGGTTTGTCTGGAATGGTGGGGAGAGAGAATTAGGGATATAAATCTTTGCTAGTGTCATTCTCACATTTAAGTAGGAAAAATTTCAAAGATCTTCTCACTACAGAGCAACACTCTGAGAGTTTTTATGCATTTTCCCATTTTAGTGTCTACACAAACACACACACACACACACCAAATACATGGAGGGGTTATTTGCACAAAGATAAATTTTGCATAGAAAACATTATATTTTGCATGGAAGGAAGCACTTTGTTTGGTGCAAAATACAAAATTTCTAATGAAAAAATACAGGCCTTTCACTCACAAAAAACCCATATTTTATGTAATTGCTGTTGCCAGTTTTTTTTAATGAAGTGCTTATCTTCTTGTTCTCATGTGGAAATAAAAGAAATCTCACAGTGGTTATCAATTCTCTCCCCCCCCCCCCAAAATAGGACTGGATGCAATGTCTCAAGATACTATTTTTTGAGCAAACTGACAAGCCAAATAGAAAAATTGTGAGTATTACAAACGTCTTTTATTGTTGCCACATGCTTTGTTTCCCGCATTGAGGTAATAAGAACGAGAAGGAGAGGTATATTTTATTTATAAGGCCTTGCAATTCCAACTGTTATGTAACTTTAAGCAACTACTTGTTAAAAGTAACTTTCAAAGTTTCATCTTTTCCAGACATGAATTTGTAGACAGGTATCAATAAATCATCCCATAAAGCCAAGCAATGAACTGAATATATGTTTTATTCTTTAAATTGCCACAGGGAAGTTGTGCTTTGAAAGGAATCATTAATAATAATAATAATAATAATAATATTAATAATAATAATAATAATAATAATAATAATAATGATGATGATGATGATGATGATGATTGATTGATTGATTGATTGATTGTTGTCAGGTCAATTCAGACTTATAGTGACTCTGTCCACGGCTTTCTAGGTAGTGAGTACTCAAAAGTGGTTTACCGTTCCCTTCTTCTGGGGGTACCCTGCGCATTTGTGCAGCTTGCCCAAAGCCAAACAGGCTGGATCTTCTAGAATCAAATGTCCAGCCTCTGGCTCTGCAGCCAGAGACCTACGTCACTGAGCAACCCAGCCAGTTGAAAGGAATACGGAAGTGTTTTAAATAACAAATTGCACTGCAGTGAGGAACTAATGTAATTTTGAGGCCAAGGGCTGTGCCAGGTGTAAGGACTGCAACAGGTCACTTTTCATGCAACACGTGTGCAAAGGGTGAAGATGGGTAGAAAGGCATGAACATTCTAGGAAAGCAGGTCTAGTGAGGAAGCTCCTCGAGGGTATTTGCTAAATGGTACTATTTCCTTTTCATACTTAAGAGCATATTCTGCTACCCAAAGGCTGGAAGCTGGAAGAAGGGTGGTCTGTTTCATAACACTGTACAGTATTCTAGTTATGCACTCTTAGAGTTATTAATTTATTTATTAATTTATTATTACATTTATATACCGCCCATCTTCCGAAGCGGAACTCTGGGCGGTTTACAAATTAAAAGCAGACACCAAAAGTTTGAAGTTGATGGCTTTATAAGCTCTCCATCCCAGTCTTTAGATGGCAATGTTTAATATTTCACTAACTTCAAGCTGTAGTAAGCCAGACAGTACTCTGTTTTCTGGGGGAGAGTGGCACAGTTTGCTCACCAAGACCCCAGGCGTCTGCTCCAAAGTCCTGCCCAGATGTCACCACTTCTATGCTTTTGTCCACTTTTCATTTACTTCATTGGAGTCAGTGCAGAAGAAGCTTCCTAAGAAAGTTTCAGGGATGCTGAATGGTAGCAGACCGCATCGTAAAGACAGCATGCTTCATAAACAAAAAGACTCAAGTTTCCAGTATAAAGGCTCTTAAGATGCCAATCTGGGACAGATTCTCGTATGAGCCTTTGGGACATCACTGCCAAGGGGAACATATTTGGCAAGACTGATCCGATGTGGGGAGGTCTGATTGGGGACCTTCAGCTTCCTGTCTCCCTGTTCGGATGATTTCTGGTTAATGTGTTCTGTGCCATGCAGTCTGAACCAATTTATGGCATCCCTAATAAGGATTCCAAAGTGAGTGAGGTATTTAAGGAGTGGTTTTATGAGTTCTACTCCCCTAGTGACTTTCCAGAGTCCTAGTTCTTCACCCAATCCACTACTCCATGCCAGGAATCCTGATGAATCCTAGAGGCACCCCAAATCCATCAACAATGAGTTTTGGAGATCTTTCCTCATCACTAATCCCAAATCTCTGGTATTTTCTTTTCAGGTCCAACCCAAGACATTTTTCTCCCTCAGTCAAGTCACTCCTCTTCATGCCACGCATTCCATTAGTGGCCCGTATTTAGGCACAGGAGGTGGAAAAAACTCCCTGGCACCTCTTTCCCATCTGAGGCAGTATAAAGCTGTAACAGCAACAACTGGACGTTAAATAACAAGCAATTCTGTCAAATGAGAAGGTCAGCTGTGCTTCCTTTTAGTACAGCCCTGCACCATTCTGCTTGGGTTACTATTCTTGTTTATAATCCCATTGAGACGAGGCCGTGATCCAGTTTCTCTATATCCCATTAGTGTGCATGTCCGCACAGAGACGCACAGAGAGAGACAGGCTAGGCTGAGATGAATAAGCTTTTGCAGGGAAGGCAAGGGAAGAACAAGGCCTTGTTATGTGGGTGTAATGAGCTCTCGCAGGCAACTGTAAGCTCGTGCTTTGGAAGGATCCAGACAGTCCCTCCTGTGTACGTATTAGCCTTCATGGGACAGCTGCCGGCAGGCAAGCTGGAGGAGCAAGAGCATGGGTAGCGCATTTGCGTTTGGAGCAAAGATAAGCCAGGCCAAAGCAGATGCTAAGGCTTTGTGGATGTGCTGGGCTGGGGAGGTGGGGGAGTGAGTGTGTGTGTGTGTGTGTGTGTGTGTGTGTGTGTGTGTGTGTGTGTGTGTGTGTGTGTGTGTGAGAGAGAGAGAGAGAGAGAGAGAGAGAGAGAGAGAGTCATCTGGGACAGTATTCCTAAGGGAGTAGTGACTTGAAACATATACACGTTGACCATGAGATACGCCATCACGAGTAGCTAGTAGTGTAGTACTGTACTAGTTTTTTAAGTCAACTCCTAAGGATGGTTTGGATCCAGCTTGGGAACTTCTCATTCTTTCTCCTGCTTATTGAGGGGGATGGTGGCATGTGTTCTCTACAGCTGCTCCGTGAGGGAAACTTGAGAACTGGATGCTGTCAGCTAGGGAGGGGATGTGGCGAGAGTGCTGTCTAGAAAAAGGTGGAGGAGATTTGTGGAGTGGGTCTCTCCTCAGCTATCTTTTGCCTTGGAGAAGCCGTGCCTCACAGAGACTTTACACTGCACAAAGGGTGGGAGAGACGGTGCAGTGGGGTGTCGTCTGGCAAGCCCTTAAGTGCAGCCCTGCTGTTGCCACATATAACCAGGAGCTCCAGTGTTGACAAGGAAAGATGGGAATTGTAGTCGACTTTGGAACCAACCCTCAACTGAGATCTGTTTGGCTCCCTCACTGTCTGTTTTTAAGAAACATCTTAAGATGTGGCTATATAGAAAGGTTTACCCCAGCTATTGGTTTATTCTCTTATGACTCACTGTTTCTTCACCCTCTCTTGTTCCGCCTTTAGTTCTCCTGCCTTCTATTGATTTGATTTGACTTAGTTATGTTTATTTTGTTTATTATATTGTATTGTTTATTTTTTATATATTGTCTTGTGTTTTGTATCTGTTAATTTTGTAAATCACCCAGAGTGGCCTTTGTTGCAAGATGGGGCGGTATAGAAATTAAATAAATAAATAAATAAATAAATACTTTCATAGTTCCTGAAGAATAGGAAAGTTGCAGAAAGCTTTAAGGAAGCTACTCTGAGCTCCCTGCCTCCAATCACTGGTTTGCCAAAATAATATACAGTACACCTCTCCCACAATGTGACTGTCAAAACCACAGAGAAAATATGTGTGAAGTTAAAATAGGAGGGACATTCTTAAAAACCTTCAGCAAGCGCAGCATATATTTTGTTTCTAAAAGACTCTGGATTTTTTGAGAGGTGAAACGAAAGAAAAACGTTAGCCTCTCAGAATAAAGTAAATCAACAAAAGAATGGCCGCTCTTATTAAGCCAATGTAATGTTCATGCACAATGACAACAGCCATCTTAGAACTAGGTTCTGAGGTTCATTTAGTCCCAGCCCCTGTCATGGAGGCACAGTGGGGAATTGAACTCCCAACCTCTGTCTTCAGAGCCAGATACCTAAACCACTGAGCTATCCGGCAGTCCCTTCCTAGTAACTACCATTCGCAGAACTAATGGCGTTTGTGGACAAGAAATAGTGCTTTCACAGAAGGGGCTCTGAGAGTAAAACTATCAATTATTCTACCAATGCATCCTTTTCCCAGAACTAATGTCAACAGAATGGATGGTGGAAACTTTGTCAGCAGAGAACTGTTATATGGGATAAGTGCTTAATTTTTCTTACTCCTGATGGTTCTCCATATTGTGACAATGGTGGGACCAAAGAAAAGGTCTCTTCTGAAAATCTTAATATCAGGAGGGGAATATATAGGAACCGTGGTCCTTTCCTCCCCACAGTGTTTTCAGGGCCAAACCATCATTTGAGATAATAGTTGTGTCTCAATGGCTGTGAATGAGTACATCAAGTTAAACATCTTTCCCTATTTTATTTGGGCATAGCAGGTGCCTCGTGGTAAGGAAGGGATTCATGAAACAAAAGCCACCCAGGCCTAAAGATGGGTGGGAAAAAACAATTCCCCGACCCTCATGGAAATAGCATAGAATCATAGAATAGTGAAGCTGGAAGGGGCCTATAAAGCCATCAAGTCCAACTTCATACATGGATAGAAATCAAAGGACACCTGCCAGGTGGTTGTCCCAGTTTCTCTTGAATGCCTCCAGTGCTGGAGCTATCCCCACCTCTTGACTTGGACCCCCCCCCCCGTTGCGTGTCCTACACTCTGGGATGATCAAGAACAGGTCCTTCCCCTCTTCTGTAATGACAGCCCTTCAAATATTTGAAAAGTGCTATAATATCATTGCTACAGCACAGAACTTTGTCACCGTACAGTTACATCCAGGGTAGGCAACACCTCTATCAACTGGCAGACCCTAAAATCTGCCTTCCAGCAATCTGGAGGGAAGAACATTGAACCAAGCTAAGGTGAAGGCTTTCCTGAACTTGGGAATGGTTATTTTGGATAGGTAATCAGCCATTCTAAAGGAACTATTCCCAACTGTGCTGAGTTTGTCATGAGCAGCGAGATGTTCTTGGAGTTCTACATCCCATATTCTCCTTTTAATTGGCATCTTTGCCCTTGCCAAAACCCATGGCCAAAAGAGCCTCTGGGGCAAAACCCAGCTGCAGTAAGTTAACTGTTAGTTTCCTCTTCCAAGTTGATTGGAATGTATCCACTAATACTGTATTAGGGGTGCCAAGCCTGATGGGGCAAAAATAAGTTTCAGCCAATAGCTGAATATGTGGATCAGTGCACGTGCTTTGATCCGGCCAACAATTAGAGTGTTGCATTAGGGACACACGAAGGTGTTGCAAGAATGCCTCTCAGAAACTTTGTCTGCACTCTCTCCAAGGGCTTCAAGTTTGAATATGCAAGCAGTTGGGCCCTGTAAAGCATTTGGGCTATAATTTTAGCTCTATAAACTTGAATCACTGATGGCACATATTGACCACCCTTGGTGTAAAAGAACCTCAGTAGTGCAGAGCTACATGTTTGTGCATTAGATGTTACATGAATCATGCGAGAGGACCATAAGCCTAAGGAATGAAATATCATACTTAAATATTCATAGCAGGACACATGCTCTCTATGATATTTCCATTTATTGTCTATCTATGTTTTTTACGTTTTCTGCTAAGGACCATGATCTTAGTCTGATCATAAGTAATGGACAGTTGTTCTTTAATACAATATGAGGCTAAGATTCTCCGTAATCCCACACACGAGATTGATGTCAAGACTGCATCTTCTGCCTAAATGGTAATGGTGTTTATGGCCATTGTGTATTTATCCTTACATCTTCTTATGGTGTGGGTTGGAGGTCATCCGGAATACGGGCATGGTCCCAGGCTGGAGAGAATGATTAAATGATTAGATTCTAGACTGTTTTTGAGTTTACTACCCTGCTAATGGGCCTACCGGGCTGGGAAGAGTTTACCAGCTCTGGTTTTGGTGTAAAGGTTATGTTATTGTGTTATGTTTGTTCTTATGTGCATGCTTCTATTGCTTTTTATATGCTTTTATTTTGGTTTTATGCTGAACTCATATAGGAATGTATTTTGTTTTTTGTCTGGTCAGTGACCAAAATAAAGAGCTACTACTACTGCTACAATATCACCCCTCGGTCTTCTTTTCTCATAGCTAACCATGCCCAGTTCTTTCAGTCTTTCCTCATAGGACTTCGTTTCCAGCCCCCGATCATCCTTGTCACCCTTCTCTGAAATTGTTCCAATTTGTCTGCATCTTTCTTGAAGTGTGGTGTCCAGAACTGGACATTGTTCTCAAGATGAGGCCTAACCAGTGCTGAATAGAGAGGAACGGGCATCTCACGGGATTTGGAAATTATGCTTCGGTTAATACCAGCCTGTTAAAAGAGTGTTTCCATGCAGCCATGCTGGCCACATCGCCATGGACTTTCACAACACTGGTTCTTCGGCTTGAATATGGAGATGAGCACCGCCCCTAGAGTCGGACATGTGCGGGGGCAGGGGGAACCTTTACCTTTACCTTTTACTAATACAGCCTAAAAATATTTGCTTTTTTTATGACCACATCTCACTGTTGCCTCGTATTCAGCTTGTGATCTACCAGAATTTCAAGATCCTTCTCACATGTAGTATTACTGTGCCAGGTTCCCCCATCTTGTAACTGTGCCTTTGGTTTCTTCTTCCTAGGTGTAGTACTTCACACTTATCCCTGTTAAATTTCATTCTGTTGGTTTCAGTCCAGTGCTCCAGCCCATTAAGATCATTTTTAATTTTGTTTCTGTCTTCCAAGGTATTAGCTCATTTACAGATCTGCATTCTATTGTCCAGGTCACTAATAAAAATGTTGAAGAGTACTGGACCAGGACTAAGCCTTGGAGTACCCCACTTGTTATCGCTTCCCACTTAGAGAAGGAACCATTCATCATCACTTTCTTAAGTATGATTCTGTAGCCAATTGTGTATCTACCTTACCCTTGATTTATCCAGTCCATACCTAGTTAGTTTATTAATCAGGATAGCCTGACATTGAGATATATTACATCTCTACACCATTCCCTCTGTCTACCAGGGAGGTTACCTGATTTAAAAAATGAGATCATGTTGAGGATCGATTATTGCAACGCTCTTTACATAGGGCTTGCCTTGAACCTTGTTCGGAGCTCGCAGTGGGTGTAGAATGCAGCGGCCAGATTGGTGGTTGGTGCGGGCAGATTTGATCGCATCACCCCAATTCTGGCCTATCTGCATTGGCTGCTTGTTGCCTCCTGAATAAGGTTCAAGGTGTTGGTTTTGATTTACAAAACCCTCCGTGGCTTGGGACCTGGGTATCTGGCAGAGTGTATCTTCCAAAGGTCAGTGCTGGCTAGACTCACCAGATCCTCGTTGACACTCTCACTTCGAGTGGCCACACCCAGGGAGGCCCGT
The DNA here is from genome assembly GCA_037367305.1 of Phrynocephalus vlangalii. Lineage (NCBI taxonomy): Eukaryota > Metazoa > Chordata > Lepidosauria > Squamata > Agamidae > Phrynocephalus > Phrynocephalus vlangalii. The sequence continues at coordinate 22,138 of JAWVWN010004838.1, forward strand.
AAGGTTTCCACACACAACTGGCCCTTCGCAGTGGCCAGCCCGACCATATGGAATAAACTGCCCAGCGAGATCCACCTGGCCCAATCTCTATCAGCCTTTAAGAAAGCTCTGAAAACTTGGCTGTTTAAAGAAGCTTATGGCAGTCGCTCGTGTTTGTCCTGTGCTCCCTGTGCCCGATGTTGTTTTGTTTATTATCTGTTTTTTACTCTTGCCGGGTTCGTGCTCTTTTTCTTTTTCCCTTTCTTTCTTTCTTTTTTTCCTTGTTGTCTATTAAGGCTCCGAAAACTGTCAGCTGCAACGTCGACAGCTTGGCAGTTCGAATCCCAGGTGCCACGCAGCGGAGCGAGTTCCCGCTGATAACCCCGGCTCCTGCCAACCTAACAGTTCGAAAGCATATAAATGCAAGTAGACAAATAGGTACCACCATAAAAAGCAGGAAGGTAAAACAATGTTTCCGTGCAGCCATGCCGGCCACGTGGCCATGGACTTGCACAACACTGGCTCTTCGGCTTCTATGCGGAGATGAGCGCTGCCTCTAGAGTCGGACACGACTAGCACGCATGTGCGGGGGGGGGGACTTTACCTATGTTGTTCTTTTGTAAACTGCCCAGAGTTCCATTCTGGAAAATTGGTGTGGTAAATAAATAAATAAATAAATAAAAATCAGACTAGTCTGGCAGGATTTGTTCTTGACATATCCATGTTGGCTTATAGTTATTGTTGCTTTGATTTTTAGGAACAGTACTTGCCTAGTGACTGCTTAATCATCTGTTCCATGTTTTTTCCTGGGACTGACCAGTAGTCCCAGGAACCTCCTTCTTGCCCCTTTTGAGGATAGGGACAGCATTAGCCCTTCTCCAGTCATCTGACACCTCCCCTGTTTCCCATGATTTCAAGAAAATAGTGGACAGCAGCTCTATATTCCTTCAGTATTCTCGGACGCAGTTCATCTGGCTGTGGAGATCTCAACATGAAGTGACAAGGTATTCCCTGACTATTTGTATATTAATCTCCAGCTACAACCCTGTCCCTTCCAATTGCACTCTCCTTATTGCCACAGAGTTGCCTTTTTGTATTATGGCCGACTCCCTATAGTCAAGATGCAGAGAAATATGGATGGGTAACTGAGAGCCTTTTCACACGACCCCTAAGATCCGCTGGCCACTTAAATTCGGACCAGAGATCTTGGGGGTTTGTCTCTGTTCCCACCCCCTCCACACTCCTGGCTGCTGGCTGCGTGAGGGGAGGGAGAAAAAAAGGAAGAAAAGAATGCCGGCTCACCTCTTGCTCTGCTCGGCAGCATTCCAGTCTCTTAGTATCTCTTAAAGGGGCAGGGGGCAAAACAACAACAAACAAAAGCGAGGAGAGCCCGGCACTCACTACGTTACATGCGCATCAGGAATTTTTCACCCCCGGAGAGCAGGTACTTGAAAAGTGCGCTGGGACGCGCTTAGGTGGGCGTGGCCGCATTTATTTTTTTGTAAACTCCATTTGCCGCAGATTTTAGGGGGTCGTGTGAAAAGGCCCTGAGATGCATAAGGGGGAAATACAACCTGTGCTTCTGTTTCCATGCGGAGTAATTAGCGGTTTACAAGCCTCTTGGACACAGGATTGTCTTGGAACATTTTGCTGCCTGAAATAGAGCAGCAACAGATGGCACCCCTTTTGGAAAATCAAAGCAAATTGTCTTTATCCAAGGTGTACTCAGTTATTTTGGCCCTAAAAAAGGAAAATCCCACAAGCAGCTCTCCCCACCACCACCACCACCCCCGGCCATAATAATACAATAATAATAATTTTAATGGCAGGCAGTGCATTAGTCTTTAATAACACTCCTAATCAGCTTTTGGGGGGTTGATTTTCACTTCCCTTTTCCTATATCTGGGGAGAAGCATCTAAATGGAGATGCTGACCTTCTTGTGTGTCCAGTTAAGGCAGAAGGTTCTTGGCCAGTCCTGGAAGGGAGAACAAGTGCCCAGTCTCACCGCTTTATACAGCCGGGACCACCTTGGGTCTGTTTTAGTTTGGTTTAGTTGGTTTGATTTTTGTTTTGTTTTGTTTTTGTCCTGTTTTTG
>JAWVWN010004839.1:0-28806 GCA_037367305.1 Phrynocephalus vlangalii
TCTGCATTTAATTTCATTTCGTTTCATATGAATGTTTACAAAAAATTGTATGGAACAAAACAATAACAAAACAATTTGTTACTTTATTGTGGTCTCCAGCAGCAGTGGAGGACCAGGGCGTCCCGTCTGGCCTGCTCTGTCCTCTCTGGCCTGGCTGGACAACTGGGGTGGTGGGGCAGTGGCAGCAGAGAAGGAGGAGGAGGAGGAGGAAGGGGAGGAGTGCCAGGCTGGCCTGCCGGGGCTGCTCATCCTCTGTGGCCTGGCTGGGCACCTGCGGTTGCAGTGGTGGCAGCGGAGGAGGATGAAGAGGAAGAGGAGGAGGAGGGTCAGGCCGGCCTGCTTGCCCTCTCTACCTGTCTGGCTGGGCACCAGCAGCAGCAGCGGCCCCGGTGGTAGGGGTGGGCTGAGGCAGGCCTGCTTGCCCTCTCCAGCTGGCTGACTGGGCTCCAGTGGCAGTGGCAGGCCTAGGCTGGCCTGCTGGGCCTACTTGCCCTCTCCAGCCAGCTGGCTGGACTCTGGTAGTGGTGGGGGCGGCGGCGGCAGCAGCGGAGGGACACCAGCAGATAAGGGAGCCATTTTACAGAGGAACTAAATGGTTCATTTTAAACAAAACAAAACAAAACCCACACTGTTTTGTTTCATCTGCAATGAAGCACTTCTTCCCTGGTTCATTTCGTTTTGTTACATAACAAACTGATGAATCAGCATTTCTTTTTCATTTGGTGCCCATCCCTATTCTAGATCCTATGCAGTCCCATCAAATGCCTGCAGGAAGGAATCCCATGGCTTAGGCAATGGATGTCGTTTCTTCAATGTCAACAGTGGCTCTTCTGCTGCTGATAGGTATTTAGTGGAATGTGAAAACTAAATTTGAGGGCCTAACCAAAAGGATCAAACAGCCAAGCCTGTCTTCATTTATCTTGCTGGGGATATAGCAGGGGCTTAAATCTGGGGAAACTGCCTATATGTAGAGAAGGGGGAGAGAGAGAGAGAGAGAGAGAGAGAGAGAGAGAGAGAGAGAGAGAGAGAGAGATCCCCATCAACTGCCGTGTACCCCAGTTGTTCACATTTTTCCATTTGGGGAATGCTTTTGAACAGCCTTGTTACTGTGAGATGAAAGGGTTATCTGTGTTCAGGTGTTGTCACTTTTTCCCTTGCCTCTTAAGGTTGTACCGGAGTGGTGCATGCTATTGACACTCCTTACGTTTAAGGCAGAAGAACATTAAAACCATTCTACAGCATCACTTTGGGTCAAGTATGTTTTAAACAGCAGACTGGATTTAAAAAGCATAGTGTTCTGTTGCTAAACAAGGATCAGAAAGGAAATGGAGTAAGCATTGTTCCCTGTTCTAGCACGAACGTTGTGTGACCAGTCTTTCAACCAGTGTTGTGAAAAAGAGAGTGCTTACGGGGTTTTCCTTCTGCTTTGCTTTTCGATAACAGGATGCTAGTCCCAATTTTTAGAAAACAAAACCAGTATTATTACCTGTGTTTTCTTATTTCTACCTGTGGAATGTTGGAGGTTACATTGACTCCCGAAGCAACAAAAAATATTCATGTTTAATGCTGATGTTTGTCCAGATATTCTAGTCAGGTCACTACATGACTCTTGTCTGCTGTTCAGACTGCATATTCTCAGAGTCTGCCTGATATCGGTGAATTTTGAGGCCAAGCAACATGTTTAGCAACTTGTTCCTTTAGCCTGTTGAATGGCAGGTACTCTTGTCTTCTCTCCCCTTGCAAAAAGGTTGTGTGCTGTGAAAACCCCATCTTTAACCTTGGCCCCCAATCGGCTTTCAATCTGCATTTCTATTTTACTTCTACTCGCCCACTCCAACACCTTGAAGCTTTTGGTGCACTTGTGCCCTTAGTTAGCAGGAACCTGTGAAGTTAGGTAATTTCTACCCTGAAATAAATACTTTTAATAAATTAAGATATATGTATCCATAAAATTCATGGTGAAGGGGGGATGCTTACTGTATCTTGGGCTACTGAGAGAATTTGGATCTTACCTCCCAACCCAAGTTGGGATTTTGGCTGCATTGCAGAACACTCTAAACCTCACTTAAATTTTATTGTTCTAATTTATTGCTTGTGTGCGGTTTTCCTGCACACAATCAAACAAACCACCATTTGTTTTTTCCCTTTTCTGATTTGTTTCCCTCCCACTTCTTTTCTCCTGCTTCAGGGTAGAGAAAAAAGCTGGAGAGAAGTTACAGTTCTGGATTTGCACGTAGGAGCAAGCCATGGTTTAAACAAGCCATGACTTCACATTTGGAACATGATTGGATAACAAACCACTGTTTGTGTGTTGGGGACTTCTGATAGATTAGTAAGCTGGCATCCAATGACAAACAGCTTATCTTTAAGTGCACATTGTACAATGGCTCAGTTTGAGAAGTTCCCAATATCCTTCCTTCTGGCTGAAGCAAAACTCATATGCGCAAATTCCAGATGAAGGCTGCAGTGAAATATAAATCCGAGCTTAAAGTGATGTTGTGGTTTATATAGAATATGAAGTGAATCATAGCCCATTGTATACTTTCTATTGTACTCAATAAATGGACGTGAGACCTGACAAATCGGTCTGCCTTCTCATGGTAACAAGGAAAGTTGATCCCTGTTATCTGGGATTATTTGTATAACTTTTTATGTGTTCTAATGGCATTGTCAAATGTATAGGCTCTGGTCATGGTGCATTCCAGGGAAGGGTTTCCCTTACTGGGCGTCTGGTTTTGGTTCTTACCAAAAGGCCTAGCTTTTACAGGGGAGAATTTGATATGACTTCTCTCATGCTCCATGCTCTTAGTAACAAGCATATGGAACAAGTTACTATACCAAGGCAAGGTGGAGGGGAGACGGAGGGAGAATGATCTCAAGTAGCCTCAGAATGTGTATCGGCAGGAGGCGGTCGAGGGGTAACAACAGAAACAGCTGGGAGATGGCAGTTCTGTTGGCTTTCCCTTTATTCAGAGTGTCCAGATCCTTGGTGTGCGTTTCACATTAAGCACCAGCTTCATGCTCACAAGGACATCCCTTTGCCATTGTATTTAATGGCTATGCCTTTGTTCAGAATCCACAGGCATTTTAATGGGAACCGAAATGGCTGGCCTGCCTGAGAATCTCCATCCAGCCTGTCATCCTAGTTGTGAGAGAAAGACAAGAGTGAACTTGTTTATACCCTAGTCCTTTCCCCAACTCCTGGGCCCATTTCACGACAGCACCAGTTTCGCCACAGAGATTGCTTCATTATAGCAACTGGTATGGGGGAGGGGGGATCCTCATTGGTGTTAATGATTCCCCTTTCTCTGAGGTAAATGTTATGGTGGGGGAATGTGCTTGGCAAGATTGGGCTGCTGACGTGGAGGGCTGACCAGTGGACACCGATCTTAAGGTGAGCCAATGACAGTTCTAAAGGTTTCAACGGCAGGTGTCTGAGATAGCTCAGTGGTTTAGGAGGCAGAGGTTCGGAGTTCGAGTCCCCACTGTGCCAACTTGACAGGGGCTAGACTTGATGATCTGTAGGGTCCTTTCCAGCACTGCAGTTCTAGAGCAATTAATAATTAAACCTGCTACCTGTAGACCGCATGGGGCTTTTGAAGGTTGGCTATGCATCAGGTACAGACTGTGAAGGAAACACTTGCCAGAGGAGCCAAATTATTTCTCAAATATTCAAGGAGAGGGAGATAATTTTTGCTGGGGAGAAAGGAGGATAGGGAATAATTATCTCATCCCACCCCAGTACTTTTCTTCCTACTGAACTTTGGTCATCCCACTGAAAAGAGGTCCTCTGCTCATTCTGTTTCTCTCTCCTCCAGCTAACTGGGCCTGGCAGCTAAATGAATGAAGGAGGCGAAGGTAAGCATGTGATTTAAATAGATGAGGGGAAGACATAAAAGAGGCTTGCCCTGCATGCCACACTCTCTAGCTAAACTGGGCACTAGTCATCTCTTGGCAGATATGAATTCACCCCCACCCACAACATGCTACTCACGGCCACACCTGATCCTTGGAGGCAAAAAGGCTGCCTGCTATAGGCTCATTCCCATTTGGTGTCAGTGTTTTTGAATTCGGGCTTTTCCATATTTTAATCAAAGCTTCCCATCCTCCCCTCCCTGCAATTATGATTTTGCCCTTTCACCACTCAGTGGAATAGAGGGAACTCTTCAGCCTCTGTTGCACATGATTGCAAAGTCACTTGCATTATCTAGTTCTCCCTCCTACCTGAGAATGGATCTGATAATCTGGCTCATAAAAAAGGATTTAAATCCTTTCAAAGATATTAATAGCATCGGGGAAAAGTTATCTGGAATGTCTAACACTGGTAAGCAGATGTGCAACATGCCTTTTCTCTGCATAATATTAAAACACAATCAATTAAATTAAAACATTCAATCACAATTAAAATAAAAGCAATTTAAAAGCACATGCACTTTAGAAAATGCAGCCCCCAACCATTAAAAGACTGAAAGTCAGGAACAATAGTGGAAACGGAGAACTTGCTTTCTTCAGGTTAATTGAACACCATAAAACAAGAAATGTATTTGCTTTTTTGACTGCCAGTTGTCTTTTCGATGAAGATAATGGAACATTTTAATTAGTAAAGATGGACATGGTTATTATCTAGAAGAGTGGGTCCCAACTTTGGATTAGCAGGTGTTCTTGGACTAAAACTCCCAGAACCCTCTGCCGCGAGCTGCGCTGGCCAGGATTTCTGGAAGTTGTAGTCCAAGAACATCTGAGGACCCAAGACTGGGAACCACTGGCCTAGAATGTAACATAATATCTGGTTCAGCATCAGCCAATGTAGAAACGGAAGTGAGGCATCTGAAGACAGGGGTCTGGCCTTCCCCTACTGCTGGCCCTCCATACATGTGCATCTGTAGGGAGCTCTGTGCCCCTACTTGAAACCTGAGTGTATTTATTCTTTTAATATACAGTTTGGTGTGATGACAGCGCATATTTGTAGGAACGCCTTCGGAAAGCCATTGTCAAAGTGAGGTGCAAGAGTTAAGTTATCTGTCTTCATGAGTCACACAACACATTAACTATGTCAAGATGTCGCTAGGCAGCTTTGTTTCCTTCCTTAATTTCCTGCAGAGTTCCTTTGCCCCATGCTAGCACAGACTACATCGAGACATGAGAGCTGCAATCCCACAACATCTGGAGGGCTGCACCTCCCAAGACCCTTTCTTATTATTTACTCTAGGCTTCCAGTACTCAGAGGGACATGTATTGCCAGTGTAAGCTGAAATATTGTTCATCCGCCATGACTAAATATTCCAGGCAGAAATAGGCACCAGTACTAACCCACAAATGAAAGAGGTGGAGAAAGAAAGAAACCCAAAGGTGCACTAGAGGACTGGCTGAACTTTTTGGAAAATTGTCCTCATTTTCAAGCTTCCTTCTTGTCAAGGAGGCCTGTAATACAAGGATAGTCTCTTATCATGATATAAAATGCATGAGTCATGTAAAACCGATAGATCTAAATCATCTTTGCAAAACATTTAAAATCGTTTCCTGAAAAATCAAAGGTACATTTTGTTCAATCCAAATCTTTTTCACCATCTGCGTCACTGAAGAATTGCCACACAGGGCTCATAGTTTGTATAAGTCACCCTTCCTGTACTACGCTCTGTATGTAGTTTAGAAACAAATATACAGCATCTTTTATCTTTTGCATCTCAAAGTTCTCTGTCTTGGAAAGTTCCCAGACCTTTTGAATGGGAACGCTTATTTCAGCCTCTGGCACAATATTTCTGTGATCCTTTTTTAAAGCCAAGTGCTATGTACCTGTTTAACTATAATGCATGTGAGACATTTCTTCCGTGTTAACTCTTGTTTTTACCTACTTCTGTCCATCTTTTAATGCCCTAAGAAAAGAGACCTGTGAAGCATGTTAAAGTTCATATGTTAACATCAATCATTTTAGCTTTTTTGGACCATTTTTTTTTAAAAAAAAAAAGCTCTGAAGACTTAACACTCAAATAACACCACCTAGAAAGTGTTAGTGATAAGACATTTGCGGGTAAAGGTACCAAATCTATCCTTCCCCCTGCCTCTTTTTTGTAATTACAGTGGCTTTATAAACCACCAAGAAGCAACAATTTTGCCAACTACACTATGATCATCATTCTTCAACCAGACATTTCCCCCCAAAAACTCTTAATCAAAGCAACATGTTTGGCTTTTGAATGGCTTAGAAACTTATTTGACTATCATCTCAAGCCGTTTTGGAGCTGTGGGAACCAATTCCATTGGTGCCCATATCAGTTCAACATAATTCTCCAACAATTTTGACATCTCAGTTGAGGAGGTGTGCCCATGCTACAGATAGCCACAAATCCCCCTGTTTAAATGAAACAAAACACAAAATCAGTTAAAACGATTAATTAATCATTGTGTGCTGTCAAGTCAATTCTGACTTATGGAGATCCTTTCCATTTTTATCTTAGGTACACAATACACCAAAGCGGTTTTCCATTCCCTTCTTCTGGGACTGTGAAGCCAGACCACCACCCTAAAAGCTGTCTCTTAATGAACATTTTTTTTTAAAAAAAAACCACCCTGAACCCTCCTGTAATTTAGGTCAGAAAAATATATACAGACACGAGATGCAGATAGACATGGGCACAAAATGCTAAAATGGTGTTTCATTTCATTTCGTTTTTCTTTTCTTTTTTATTTTGTCTGAAACAATTTTTTAAAAAAATTAGTTTGATTTTTCATTTTGTGTTTTTATGTGTTTTATGTGTTTTCCCTTTTTACTGCTTTTTGGGTGCATTGGGGGAATGGCACAGGGTTTTAAAAGTATTTTTAGCTCCTGAAACAAGCAGTGGCTATGGCCATCGCCACTTGCTTCGGGGCCTAAAAAATGTTTTAAAACCCTGTGCTTCCCCCCAGTTGGACGCATTGGGGGGAAAGCACTGGTTTTTTAAACTTGAGGTGCCAAAGCAAGTGGTGGCTGTGGCCATAACTGCTTGCTTCAGGGGCTAAAAAAAGTTTAAAAACCCCACACTTCCTCCCCAATTGGGTGTCTTAGGGGAGAAGTGTGGTTTTTTTTAAAACTGTCTTTGAGCCACCAAAGCAAGTGGTGGCTACGTCCATTGCCGTTAGCTTTGGGGGCTAAAAAAAAAAGTTTTAACCCCCCCCCCATGCTTCCCTCCCCCCAATGTGCCCGGTTGGAGGAAATGAAAAATGAAACAAAATGAAATGAACATTTTCATTTCATTTTGTTGCATTTTAAAAATCAGTTTGTTTTTCGTTTCCTTACAAAACAAAATGAAAAATGAAAAATGAAATGGATTTTTTTATTTTGTGCCCATCTCTATATGTGGTAGAAAGGGAACGCTTTTTAGCCCTATATATTAAGAACAGTTGACTGCCCTCACCCTGCAGAAACTAGGCATGTGTTATTAATTGTAATGGACTATATATTGTCTCTCCTTATTGTAAGCCAACCTGGGTCCTTTTCCAAGGAGAAAGGCAGGGAAAAATAATAAATAAATAAATAAATAAATAAATAAATAAATAAATAAATAAATAAATAAATAACATTTCTCCTCCTCAAGTCATCCTTGAGGATACTGCAACTTCACTTCCTCCTCTTCATATTTCTATACCACAACTTCAGATCTCCAGGCAGGCAGATTGTTTCCATCCAACCCTGAAGGATCCACCTTGGCAAAAAAGTGATAAAACAATTAAATATTGTTTTATCCATTGGATAGAATCTTTTTGTTTTTAGTCCTTCCTTCGTTCCTTCGTTCCTTCGTTTGTTCGTTCCTTCCTTTCATCCTTTGCTCATGTATCCTGCTTTCATTTGTTCTCCAGATAATTGATGCCCACCCATCCGGCCACCCACCTGATGTTAGAGAAAACAGGACATCAGACCAAGCAACTTTTGTTCATTGTTCCATGGTCCAGTTCTGACACTCATGTTCGTGTTGTAGGTGCTTTTGGCAGTAACACTCTAACACTCCTGGACACGCCAACAGATTTTTGGCTACTCAGCTCCATATACAGCAAACTGTGATGCACCATGTTCTGGCACTTTTCTATGGCCAGCATTATGTTTTTGAGCAATTTGAGCTATGGTACCTCTTCTGTGTGATTGGGTTGGAATTGGCTATCTTTCACTCCCCACGGTCACCAATGAGCCTTGGGCACCTGTGATAAAGCACTGGTTCATCAGTCATCCTTCCTTGCACTACTTTTGGTAGGAACTAACCACTGCATACTGGGAGCACCCCACAAGACTTGCCAATTTGGAAATGCTCTGCTTCAGCCATCTAACCATCACTACTTGGTCCTTGTCAATGTCACTCAGATTTTTTCACTTGTTGGCATTTCCTGCTTCCAACACATGAAATTCAAGAATATACTGCTCACTTGCTGCTGAATTTATCCCATCCCTTGACAGATGCCATTGTAATGATATGCTATTCATTTCACCAGTCAATGGTTTCAACATCATGGCTGAACAGTGGATGTTTAATTGGCTTTTAGTCTCATAATTTGATTGTGTTTTCAGTTGTTTTTGAAACTTGTGAGATGATTTGGCTCACTTGATTGAGAAACAGGCAGCATAAAAATGAAAATTATGGTTGCATGTTCATGATATACCACATAGGCTGTCGAATACTCCTATACAAGTCTTATCATAGCATGTTTACTCCACATAGGGTATAAGGAGGGTGCTAAGCCTGCTCTTTTTCCTCACTCTTCACCCCACATGGGATTGGTTGTCTGAAGAAGAGCCCCCACTGAAACCATATAATCTCCACAGACAGTCCAGGACCCTCATTTTTCTTCTGACTGGTTAGATCAGAGTGCTGAAACAACTGGCTGTGAACTCAGGATTGGAAATTTGATTTTCCTACTGTGCTACATGGTTCTGGAGTGGCCCCAGAAGAAGTGAATGATCAACCTCTTCAAAGTTGGCTGTATCTAGAAAACACTGAGAAAGGTCACCATAAATTTGTAATCAACATAACACACAATTATTATTTTCTTTCAAATCATATGTAGAGCCTTTGTGCTTACCGTAGGAGGGTTCATAGTGGCAATGCTAAAGCACTACTCTACTAGAAGAAACACAATTAACATGTGATGGAGGCCTTTGTTTCTGCCTCTGATACAAATTCTCCTGGTCTGTCTTTTGATCCTCTTAGCCTCTGTAAGCTAAACTGCAAAAACTTGAGTGCATTAATATCCAGTGTGAATGTGTGTCTACTAGAAATGGGCACAAAACAGAAATATAGCGTTTTGTTTCATTTCAGTCTTCATTTCACTTCGTTTAATTAATAACATATTTTAAAAAGAATGTTCATCATGAAATGAAATGATTTGTAAGGCTATAACTGATGGGGAGCTTTCCTTTTTTTATTTAACAGGAAGCCCATTGCCCTAAATCAAAGACCCTCCTTAAACCTTTTAAACAAAGAACCCTCTGTAAACAAGCAGGAAACCTAAGGGCTAGCTGTTACAAGGAGAGATCGGAGACATAAACTCAACAGCTGATCGGCAGGAGTAAGAATATATATATATATAAAACCTCCATGGTCCTACTTAATCAGGAAAGGAACAATCAGTTTAAACTTTACATCAACTTGCAGATACAGGAACAGCCAGTGCAGGGAAGGGAAGATCTCAGCTCCTGGATAGCTGCAGGGAAGCACATAAAGATCGAAGATAAGTAACAGTTGAGATATGGGAGGGTAGGAAGGAAAACAAATCAATCAGTTTAAGAATATACCTCCTGTTGACAAGATGGCTCGATCAAGAGGCTTCTTGCCTCTAGGATGAATCATTTCATTTCTGAAACAACAAAAATTGTGTTTCGTTTCATTTTTTGATGACATGGTGTTTGCTGTTTCATTTTGTTTTGTAACATTTCATAAGCTTACAAAACGACGAATCAGTGTGTCTTTTTCATAAGGTGCCCATCCCTAGTGTCTACCACCTCAGCTACATACACAGAAGCAAGGAACAAGTCTTAGAGATCCTGTCCTCTGAGTAAGTGAGAAGGCAGGGGAAAACGGCCTCCTTATTGCAAGGTTTCTAGCTCCAGACTCAGTCACATTCAGGCTGCTGACCCACTTTTCCAAAACTCTGGTTGATCTAATGAGTCTAAATGGATTTCTTCCTATGTCCAAAATATGCAACAGAGCTTTCTTCCTGCTGTAACTGGAAGTCATTTTGTCAAAGGTTTTTAAATGTTTCAATTAAACATGAAGGTTGTGATATTTTTATAAGATCTTGACAGAAAAATGTACTCTGCTTTTTGATTAAAATAGTGTGTGCTAGCAATTAGCATGCTATAGCTTGTTATCTAATTTAATATTAATTGTTTTAATAGTTAGAATTAAAAGAAGACAACAGCTTTCTGCCATGTAGTGAGGACTAATAGCATCCCACTAATGTTTACTATCATTCTGAGCTTTTATCCAAGAATCTCAAGTGTGATGTTTACTTCAGTGGAAATCTTTCTTGAACATTCTTTTTATATTACGTGATTTGTAAGCAAAATAATAAATGTTCCTTGCACTTATCCAAAAGACTTATGCAAACCCAATTCCAACTGTTGTAGAGTGGTTGATGGCTATTAGGGATGTACACTATCTTTAAACAAATGTGGAAAAGCCAACCCAGTCAGGAGCATCCTAAGGGTGACTATGGGATGAAGCCAAGAGTTCCAGCTCATTTGCAGGACAGAAGGACACCTCCACAGATCCTTCAGGTTAAATCCATCATTCAGACATTGCAACTAGAATGAAGAAAAGTGAAGTCAAAACTAGGGAAAGTGAAAGAGAACATGGTGCAGGAGAATCATGGTGATCCCAGTTTTAGATTCTGGGAAAGAAAACAGTAGGGAGGGAGAAAGAGGAACATTGTCCTTATAAAGTCATTCCTTCCTTCACCCCTTTTCCATTAGCTATTTTAGGAAGTTGACTGAGACTTCCCCTTCACCTGGTGGCTGGGGGAAAGGGGCAAAACAAAACTTAAAACTGAGTCTGCAGCTCTGCAGGTCGCTACTGCTGCCCTTCTTGCCTGCACCATTTTGTTTTGGAATAGAGAGCGCCAGAATGGTGGTTCGTCCCAATTCTTGTTTCCTGAAATGTGATGAACCACAAACCTTGAATTTTGGCCCCTAGCAACTGACAAACAATGGATTGGTTTGTTTGGGTTCCCCCATTTTTTAGACAGCCTGATATTGCTATCATCAGCCTGCTGAGGGATCGAGGTAGGGACAGGGATGTGGGAATAGGGGAGCAGGTGGTAGGCTGCGGGGGCTCAGGGCTCTGTGTGTGTGTGTGTGTGTGTGTGTGAGAGAGAGAGAGAGAGAGAGAGAGAGAGAGAGAGAGAGAGAGAGAGAGAGAGAGAGAGAGAGAGAGAGAGAGAGAGAGAGAGAGAGAGATGGTTTGAAGGGTTTTTTTAAGACAGCCATGTCAAAAAAAAGTAGGGGATGAATAAAACTAAGGAATATTAAGGGACAAATGCTGAACAAATAAGCAATATTCATGGAATATCACAATCCATTTTTTAAAATTCATCTCCTCTATTTGGGACCCATTTTTGCAAGTTTTTGGTAGACATTGAGCCAGCCTGTAACTGTGGCCCACATTCAGTCATGATTCTTCCTATTTCTCTTCTTGGTTGATGCTCCTCCTTTGGAAATGTTTTCTATGTTCCTGTGGAGCCTACTTACAGGTGACCTTCCCTTATCCCCTTCCCTTATCCCCAGGAGTAAGGCTGACATCTGTTGATTGACATACCTGTAACGCTGGATAAATTTTTCTGAATGTCACCTTTCCCACTGAAATTCATCACTCCACTGCATAGTTGTACACAAATTAGCATGTGATGAAATGCTAGGAAGCCATCTGTTTGTCTCTGTCACTAGGAAAAAGGTCAGCAGTAGAGATGGGCACGAAACAAAAATATAGCATTTTGTTTCGTTTCTGTATTAGTTTTGTTTTGTTAGTAATGATTTTTTGGGGAAACAAAATAAAGCAATCACTTGATTAGGCCAGCTACAAAGAACTATTGCAGATTTTTAAGATTTTTTTTAAAATTCCAAAAGCTTGCAGATATTTTTATACCTTTGACCAAGCAGTTGATTGAATTGCTTTGTTTCTCACTCCATTAGCCTGCTCATCCACATTTGAATTTGCTCTGCTCCATCCACACACCTACATTGATATAGTCCTGGATGTTAAAATGAACTCTATGAGGAGAAGCTTCCTTGGACTCTTCCCTGGGAGCTCACCAAATTTGGAGCAGTTTGAGGTTCAGTGTTTTGGACGATACAGGGAAAGGTGGCGGGCTGCAGCAAGATCTGTCAGCTGGAGTAAAGCTCACCACCGCCACACAGCTGCTTTTGACAGCTTGGGCTGTGGGGAGGGGGGCTGTGGCTTTACTCCAGCTGACAGACCTCACTTCAGGCAACAGGCTGCAGCGAAATCCATTGGCTGGAGTGAAGCCACAGTCCCCCTCCCCACAGCCCGGGCTGTCAAAACCAGCTGGGTGGCAGTGGTGACATTTACTCCGGCTCTCACTGCAGCCCACCAGTTTTCCCCTTACCACCCGGAACACTGAATCCCAAACTGATCCAAATTTCGGAAGGTTCAATGGAAGAGACCAAGGAAGGTCCCCTGGTTTGTTTCCAAACTGAAAAAAAGCAGTTCAGTTCATTTTGGGCTGAAACATTTTCTTTCATTTTGTTTCATAACAAAACAATTCATTATGTAATGAAACCATGAAACAGTATGTTGTTTTTCATTTTATGCCCATCTCTAATCTGCAGTGTTCCCCACCCGTGTTTCTGTTTAAAAATCTAGCAACATACTTCTTTGGAACTCATTGCCACAATGTAGTTACCTACCTAAAAACCCTCTAAATTTTGTCACCAGAATTTTTTTCTCTATCTCAGATGATAGGCAAACAGCAAAGAACACTGAGATTTACTTCGATTATACATGCTTGGTTACAACTGTAATTACAGTATTTTAATTTGCCTTGACATTAAAAATAGTACTTAAGATGAAGGACAATGTCAAAAGCCAACTAAACCTGACATAATTGAAACCTTCACTAACAGCAGGCAGAAAAAATAATAATAAAATAATTCAAATCATCCTAGTAATCAATATTCAATATTTAGGCAATCCTTTTCACCATTGTAAAAGACTTTTATGTATCGAGTTGGCAGAAAGTTTTTCTCAGGGTAAAGTTGAAAACCCAAGCCATACTTTCTTTCTTTCTTTCTTTCTTTCTTTCTTTCTTTCTTTCTTTCTTTCTTTCTTTCTTTCTTTCTTTCTTTCTTAAAAGCAGAATAAAGCATCAATTTCAAAAGCATAAATAAATAAATAAATAAATAAATAAATAAATAAATAAATAAAAATGTCAGCATCCAAAAACATTTAGATTCAATCAACCATTTTTCAGGTGAATACCCCCAAGTTCTGAAATCACTCCCATGGCACACTAAAATTCAGGCTCTGGGTACAGTGCAGGTAGGCCAGTGTTTGAAATTACCACTGTACTGTGACTCAAAACAAGAAAGAACAGAGCTGTAATGAGATTGTGACATTTTAGATTGGCAGTGGTGGAGTGGTGGTGTCTCCCCAAATACCTGGTCATTGGGCCATGTAAATGAGGAGGGATCATTCAAATACTAGGGTTTATCCCCCCACCCCGTGGGAAAGGGGAGAGGAAAAATGAGAACCTAAAATGAAATATATAAAAATACAGCACTATATAAAAATTCAAAATTAGATGTGATGGGTCTCAATGGGATATTTTATGAATGCCTTTACCTTCTTCACATAAGGATGGACATGTCTACTATTTAAATTGAAAACAACACAAAAACTACCTAACACACAAAGGAGGGGAATTTTGTTCAGTATAGAAATGGGAAAGAACTCCCCTATATTGAATTAGGCCCTCTGACTTTGTATTGTGAAGTCTGACGGGCAACAAGTCTCCAGCGTTTTAAGCACAATCCTTTCACAGCCCTGCCTGGTAGTGGCAATTATTCCCAGGTGATGTCCCACGTGGGGTACTCATGAGGGATGAACCTGCAACATCCAAAGTCACATAAGGCCTAGTGTCTTCAGGATGGTGTTTGAGCATCATCTGTGTGGCCAGATACAGTTTATTGGTGAAGAAGGCAGACAAGAGGGGGCAGCCGTTGCATCACCATCTGGGCTCATGGTATGCACTTTGTAATTCAAAAAGTGTGTGTGTTCTCGGAAATGGGATGTGTATAGACAGTCAAGTCAAAAGGAGATGCAGAACAGAAGGTGCATGGATTTTAGAGCTTGAACAGGAGCAAGATGGGCTACAGACAAAAATAAAATAAAATAAAATATATAATGACAAATCATTAGTAAAATAGATTTAAATCCAGGGAAAGCCTTTTTAAATAGCCATGTCTTTAGATGTTTCTTAAAGACTGGGAGGGAAGATGCCAGACAAATCTCAGGAGGATGTTCGTTCCAGAGCCAAGGGGTCGCCACTAAGAAAGCCCAATTTCTCGTCAAATATTTACGGGCCTCCTTCAGCGACAGTATCCTTAAATGTCCTGCCTGAGATGATCGGATGTTATGGGCAATATTTTGCAGCAGGAGCTGTTCTGCTAGATTGTTGTTCAGTCGTTCAGTCGTGTTCGACTCTTCATGACCCCATGGACCAGAGCTCGCCAGGCCTTCCTATCCTCCACTGCCTCCCGGAGTTTTGTCAAATCCATATTGGTCGCATCGATGACACCATCCAACCATCTCATTCTCTGCCGCCCTCTTTTCCTTTTGCCTTCAGTCTTTCCCAACATCAGGGATTTTTCCAAGGACTCCTCTCTCCTCATGAGGTGGCCAAAGTACTGGAGCCTCAGCTTCAAAATCTGTCCTTCCAGTGAACATTCAGGGTTGATTTCTTTCAGGATGGATAGGTTTGATCTCCTTGCAGTCCAGACTCTCCTCCGGCACCACAGCTCAAAAGCATCAATTCTGCAGCGATCAGACTTCTTTATAGTCCAGCTTTCACTTCCATACATCACTACTGGAGAACCATAGCTTTGACTATCCTGACCTTAGTTGGCAAAGTGATGTCTTTGCTCTTTAGGATCTAGGTTTGCCATTGCTTTCCTCCCAAGAAGCAGGTGTCTTTTTATTTTGTTGGTGCAGTCGCCATCTGCAGTGATCAAGGAGCCCAAGAAAATAAACTCTGTCATTGCCTCCATTTCTTCCCCTTCTATTTGCCAGGAGGTGATGAGACCAGTGGCCATGATCTTAGTTTTTTTTATGTTGAGCTTCCGCCCATTTTTTCACTCTCCTCTTTCACCCTCATTAAGATGTTCATTAATTCCTCCTCACTTTCTGCTATCAGAGTAGTACCATCTGCATATCTGCGGTTGTTGATATTTCTTCTGGCAATCTTAATTCCGGCTTGTGATTCATCCAGACCTGCCTTTTGCATGATGTACTCTGCATATAAGTTAAATAGGCAAGGTGACAGTATACAGCCTTGTTGTACTCCTTTCCCAATTTTAAACCAGTCAGTTGTTCCACATCCAGTTCTGATGGTTGCTGCTTGTCCCACATATAGATTTCTTAGGAGAGAGATAAGGTGGTCAGGCACTCCCATTCTTTTAAGAACTTGCCATAGTTCTGCCAGATAGCAAGGTCCTAAACTGTTTAGGGCTTTGAATGTCATCATTAAGACCTTGAAATCAATGCGGAAGCAAATTGGCAGCCAGTGCAACGCATCCAGCTTGGGGGTTATATGTTGATGTTTCCTTAACCCTAGCCACAGAATTCTGGACTAGCTGGAGCCTCTGCATTAATCTACAAGGCAGCCCCACGTATAGAGCATTGCAGTAGTCTAATCTCAAGACTACAAGTGTGCGCAGTTGAGTGATCCGCCTAAGATGAAAATGAGGAGCATGAACCACTGATGCTACCCAGGCTTCCATGGAAAGCATAGGGTTCAATATTACACCCATACTATGCACCTCATCCTGCGTGGAGAGAATCAACCCCCCCCCCAAGGGAGCTTCCCAAACCACCAACCACTGGTGCCCCCACCTGAAGGACCTCTGTCTTGAGCGGGTTCAACTGGGTTTATCCTGGCCTCCTTCCATGCTGAAATATTGTAGGGGGAGATGTTGTTTATTTAGCAAATGTTTCCTTTTCTTATTGTGAAAAGATGAGATGGTAGCAAAGGGATTGGGGATAACACTGATCTGTTTTGCAAAGATATGGTCGGACATGGCGGAGATGAAGAAAGACTTGTTTTAGTACAAAATCTTTCGGGCGTTTTTGAAATATTGTACTTGCACATGGCAAGAATATTCAGGGAGTTGTAGTCCAAGTTATAAATTCTTATCTAGAACTAAGAGATTAAAAGCAAAGCAAAGCAAAGTGTTCTGCTTATATACCGCCCCATACCACTACAAGTAGTCTCTGGGCGGTTTACAATTTTAATTACAGTGTGCAGGCTACACATTGCCCCCCCCCCAGCAAGCTGGGTACTCATTTTACCGACCTCGGAAGGATGGAAGGCTGAGTTAACCTTGAGCCTGCTACCAGGGATTGAACCCAGGTCGTGATCACAGTTTTACCTGCAGTACAGGCATTTAACCACTGCGCCACGAGGCAGTGATTACACTGCCAATTAGAACTGACCTTGATTTTGGTTAAGAAAATATAAAATCAGCGTAAAATAAGGTGTGTGTGTGGGGGGGGTTGTTTTGTTTTGGGGTTGGGAGATGGCACAAGATAGTTCTCTGCTAGAGAGTTGCTGGTTTTAAAACACATGGCAAACCAAATAATTTCAATTGTTTTTTTTATTTTTTTGGGCACCTTTCTCCAAAGTAAATTGCATCTCACAGTGCCTCTGGCACAGGCAGGAGAAGAAACATTGGGCTTTGCTGCTGCAAGATCAGCTACGCTGTGTCCTGGATCAGCTGGCAGCCCCTCCAGCCAGTCCGCCTGCTCAAAATGTTAAAAATAACATCACACAGAAGAACATGAATGATTTTTTTCCTGCCACCCACAATCACCTCAATGCCACCCATATCACCTCAACACAGGAAGTGAGTTGACAGTGGAGGCTTTGAGAGGCAGCCTGTGCATGGGTGGGCGGGTTCCAGGATTATGTGCAACCCAAATATCTCCCTGTAGCTACAGCAGTGCATACTTTTATTTTAATTTGCTTTGGTGCACGCATTTCAATCTGGAACTGCATAGCCTCAGGAGGGTGAATTATAGGAAACTGGACCCCTGTGGTGACCTTTAAAAATGATTTCCAGAACCCACATAGCCTCCTCAACTGACAAACCACATATTTCACACCTGGATTCAAAGTTGCTGAAGAGGACCCACACACCACTTGACTGCCATATGATGTGGGATAACTGACATTAAGAAATCACAGTCTAGCTGCCAATTTATTTCAGTAGCACCCTTAGCCTCCTTTCTCATTGTTTAGGTATCATGTTAGGGTTGTGTTATATTCCTCTAGTGTTGGATTGGCACAAGTTATTACCTCTTATAATAATGTGGCTTCACTAACTTCCGCTGTCAGATTTCTCAAGTTGCGGGAAGTTTTGATAAATTATTTTAAAATTGTTTTATTTGTTACCTTTAGGGCCTGCCCATTACCCCCTGTGGGCTTAGAGCAGGGCATACAGCCCTTCTCCTCACAGCTATCCTATCAGGTAGGTCATAAAATGTGTCTAGGAGTTGAGTCGTGGGAACTGGACTTTTTTTGTGGGATAGAAATGTTTTGCTACTCATCCAAGTAGCTTCTTCAGTCTGAGGAAGGTTGATAGGAGACCTCCAAGTTATAGTTCACCTTGGTGTCACACACACACACACTGGTCTGAAAAGGCTTGTTAGATGGACAATGACCTGGGGTATGTGAAAGCCACTCCTATGCA
The DNA here is from genome assembly GCA_037367305.1 of Phrynocephalus vlangalii. Classification (NCBI taxonomy): domain Eukaryota; kingdom Metazoa; phylum Chordata; class Lepidosauria; order Squamata; family Agamidae; genus Phrynocephalus; species Phrynocephalus vlangalii. The sequence goes on from JAWVWN010004839.1 coordinate 17,945, forward strand.
ACCCTTCCATCAGCCATTAAGTATGGGTTATTAGCAGTGGCTGTCCTGGTGGAGGTGTGAAATGGTCCTGATTTATCTGGGAATCAATGAAAGGACAGCATGATAAATGGGAGACAGATTGTGCCCAAGTGTCCCACCATTGTTGAGAGAGGAATTTTCTATACACACATGAACATCTTCCATTACTCCTCTCTAAAACCACCCATCATCTCTGTCGAATATGTGTACATCCTCAATATTTGAACAAGTGTCCTTTGTCCTTCAAATGAAGGTACACTGCTGATTCTGGTCCTGAGCTGCTGCACCTCAAGTGCTGGGCCATCCTCTTGTTTAGTGGCAGTTCAGTTTCTCCAGTGTTTTGGTATCTGATCTTTTGGGTGGATGAGTCTCTGCTTTAGTGTGTTTGTGAGTTTGAAGTGAATGGGGATGTGGTATTTGCCAAAAATCAATTGAAGTTTTTCAGACACACCAGCCATGTAAGGAACGACCAGGTTCTTCCATGGGCCCTGGGTCTCAGGCTGATCCATTGTTCTTCTGGAATGGGGCACTGCCTTGTTGAAGGCCCACTGTGGAATGGATGCAAAATGTTTTGATCCCACAAGAAAAGAAGTCCGGTTGCTATGAATCAACTCTAGATGACCTCACCTGGAAGACTGAGAATCTCTATAGACATTGTAAAATATGTCACATCCCTGTGATACAAAATATACCACATTGAATGGCAAATTTTGGAAGATGCAGGAAATGTTCTCTTTTCCCACCACTTTGGTACTGTAATATGGCTCCTCTTGTGCATTTCTGGGTGGTTTAGTACATGATGATATCATCATTTGTCTTCCCTTTCTGTTTAATCTCAGCCTCAAGCCAAAATATATTATTGACTTACATGAAATATGATAGACTTCTTAAGAGGCTTTTTTTATTTGTTGCTTCAGTGAACCACAATAGCCAACACATAGTTTGGTTATGGCAAGAAGTACAAATGGCTTATATTACAGTGGGTGGGAGAAGACAGAAGTGTTCTGAAATGTGTTGCTCTAAGAATTGAGGGAGGTTCAAGAAGGAAGAAAATTCTCTACTGTTCATCTATGGTTGCCAAGAAATTTTCTGCATATTTCCAAAACCACCTAAATTGACCTGCAACAAGTGTGTGTCTTTTTTGTTTGTTTTTCTTTTTATTGCATAAAATGAAGCAGGAATGGAATCAGGAAATGTCTTGGCTCTTTTGAACGAATTTACCTACAACAGGTCTAAACAGTTTATGTTTCTTTAGGGATGTTGTAGATCTTCCCTGATTAAGAAGTGCTGGCCATACACACTTACCACACATTTTCTTGGCCATTTGTTCTCTGCGTTCCTGCATCTGCACATTCCCCTGGACAAGGCCTGTCTGCTTGCTTGTCTCTAGAAAGCCTCATGTTTGATGATGCATTACATCCCTTCCCGATGCTAGTGATTAAAAAGAGCCTTGTGGCACAGTGGTTAAACTCCTGGTACTGCAGCTATAACTGTGCTCCTGACCTGGGGTTCAATTCCAGGTAGCAGATTCACCCCATTGTGTTCTTCATTACCCTGTACATAAGATAGGCTAGGTGACAGGGACAATGAGATCCCCAGTAAGGATGAGAAACAAGGGACTGGGGAGGGAAAGCATCTGCTCCTAATCCTGTCTCTCCTACTTCACCAGGTCTAAAAGGTTTAGCTACCAAAGGAACAAGGAAGTGTAATGAGGAACAGAGGACTGGGGACATAAAACTTTTAGCCTAACCTTTTCTCCTAAACTTTCCCAGGTGCATAAGGTATACTAGCTGACAAGATACATGAGGTGCATAATACACTGATTACTGGCCAGGGATGCTGGAAAGCCTTGTGGAGATGAGAATCTCCCAATTTGGGAGTGAAAATATTTGCACTTAGCCCTGTCTGTCCTACTTTGCCCCTTGCCAGGTACACAAGACTGGCTACAAGCCAGGGGATGTTGAGAAGCCAAGTAAGAATGAGAACAGAGCACTAGAATCTAGGCAGCATTAGAGATTTATGTGCATCGTTGCCTTAGTTGTTGCAGGATTGGGGCCAGCTTAGTCCCAGGAGACATTTTGTGCTTGCAGGATCAAACCCAGCTGAGGCAGCACCCTCTCATGAGGTTCACCTGAAAGCCCTGCTAAGGCAGCACCCTCTCATGAGGTTCACCTGAAAGCCCTGAGGGAAGGTCTATTTAAAGAGTGGTTGTGTTCTGCTCTTTCCTGTCAGTTCCTGACTCCTGACCTTGCATCCTGGACCCTGTTTGCCAGTCTTCTGCTCTAGTGGAGTGATCCTACATTGGCAGACTGGTTCTAGTCCTTGTGAGTAAGCTGGAGTTCCTGTGCTCCTGTTGGGTGGTGGTGGTGCTCTTGTAATAGATCTGGACTCATGCACTTCTGTTGGCTGTGTTATGGTCCCCTTATAATTGTTATTAAAGACTAGAGTGAACCAACTAGACAATCACATGGAAGATTGGGGAATGAAAGCATCAGTTCCCAATCCTATTTCTGTGGCATTTCTGAAAACATGACTAGCTCCCAAAAGCACAAGGAAGTGTAGTGTGGGCTACTTAATAGAATACCATAGTTTAAAGACCAATTCTGACAAAACTGGTTAGTAAAAAAACCCCTGATTCAAAATGTTTTTCATCAACTTCTCCAGGAACTTTAGAAAATAATGATAATTAAAAAAACCCAGCTGTCAGGCTACCTGTGATTCCTTGATTGCAAACGAAATACAAGATGTGATTGCAATGGTACCTTTTTTCTAACCCTTGTTTTGTTCTTTTTCTACAGGAAAAGATAACTATTGGAGACTCTTGGAAGCCTTTTGGGGCAAGCAGTAGAAGACTAGGGTGAAAAACTAACCTCTCCTAAGCATATCTGTTTTAATGTGTTCTTGAAGGCTTTCTCAGATGGGATCTAAAAGCTGTTGTGAGTTTTTTCAGGCTGTTTGGTCGTGTTCTGGAAATTTTTCTTCCTGACGTTTTGCCAGACTCTATGGCTGACATGTTCAGAGGGCAAGGAGCTCAGGGATCTAGGAATTCATTTTTGTGATCTGGGGTATAAAATGGGTGCAACTCTGGGGATTTAAAGTTGTAGGAAAGGGGAAACTTGTCCCATGCAGGCGAATAGGTGTTAGTCATGATATTGTAAGAAGAAAAACAGCCATCAACAAGGTATTTCTGTCATACATAAAAGGAGTCACAGACTGCATGGACAGAGTGTTGAAAAAACACAAAATTCAAACAGTATTTAGACCTACGAAAAATGCAACAGATGCTACTGTCAGCAAAGGACAAAAGGAACACACTTGCCACTGCAGGGTTATACTAGGTACCTTATAATTGTGGCCAGGTATTTATTGGGAGCACAAAGCACAGCATCCAGATCAGAATCAAAGAACAGGAAAGATACTACATGCTAAAACAACCTGAAAAATCAGCAGTAGCTGAATACACCCTGAAACAAACTGGACATGACAGCGTCTTCCAAGACACAGAAGTACTAGACAACACTAACAATCACTATGTCAGACCACACAGAGAAGCCACTGAAATCTACAAACACAAGCACAGTTTTTTTTTTAAATGTTTTTTATTAAATTTTAAACTACATACAACATAAGAAAATGAAGGTAAAAAAAAAAACTACAACAAACAATATAAGTGCACCCCCATCCCACGGGGCCATCCATACATTCTTATTCGTTGCTCCATCTTCTATTCTTCTAGTAGTCTTCTTAAAGTTCTCTTCTCCAGAATTGTTGTGAGATATTCGTGGACTCTTTCCCTTTTCCTTCGACTAGTACATAATCTAAAAATTTACCCCAGATATCGTAGAAAATGTCTTTTTTCATTTCTCCTCGTTTAACCTTTAAGCTGCAGGACAGTTTATCGTTTATAGCTATATCCCAAAGTTCATTATACCAGTCTTCCATCTTGAATTCTAGTTTTGACTTCCAGTTTTTTGCTATAATTAATCTAGCAGCTGTCATAAAATTTGCTATTAGTTCCTTTGTTGTAACAGCATAATCTTTACTTGTTAACAATGATAATAATGCTATCTCTGGATTACAATCTATATCCATCTTAATCATATTACTGAGCTCTAAAAACACTTTTTTCCAGAACCTTTGGACTATTTCACATTCCCACCAAAGATGCAAGTAAGTACCAAGCTCTTTTTCACATTTCCAACATATCTTAGAGTAAGCAGGATTCATTCTATTTAGTCTTACTGGGGTTAAATACCATCTAGAAACCAATTTGAAGTAGTTTTCTTTTATCCTGACCGATAATGATCTCAAAATTCTCATATTCCAAATTTTCTTCCAGTCTTCTTTCTCTATCTGTACATTAAGGTCTTGGTTCCAAACTTCTCTCAAGGTGTTTAACTCCTTCATTTCTGATAATTCCCCTAATATTTTATATATTTTACGTGTTATTCCTTTCTCTGAATTTTCCTGTTCAGACTCAAGCGATAATAGGAAATGTTCAAATTTTGTGCATTCTCTGATTTGATTATTTCTCTTTCCCCAGTCCTTCATCCATTTTCCTAGTTGAATATAATTTAACCATGTTAAATCACTGGGTTGCAAAATATTTTTTATATCCTGAATTGTTTTAATCTTGAGCATCCAATCCTTTAGTCTAGCTATTTTCTTAATTTTAAATAACTCCAAATAATGCTTCAAGTTGTCTGGAAAGCTTTCCAAGTCAGTAACTAAAGCCAGTGGGGATCCCTTCGGAGACAAGATTTTCCTATATGTTCTCCATGTAACAATTAAACTATTCAATAGGGGGTTGTCAATCTTTACTTTGTTTTTAACTTCCGTGAATAAAAATGTGTTTATTTCCCCTTTATATCCAAAGACTCTTGCTCCCACCATATTAGCTTCTGTGGTTTAAAAAGAATTTCCCCCAAAGAACTAAGTTGATTGGCTATATAATAATTTTTTATATTGGGTATACCTATTCCTCCTACTTTCTGAGATCTATACCATAGACTTTTATTTATTCTTGATTTTTTCCCTGCATTACAATACCTATTTATCATGTCTTGGAGAGTTTTAATTTCCTTTTCTAAAAACTGAACCGGTAACATTTTAAAAATAAAGTTAATTTTTGGAAGTATTTTCATTTTTATCAATGCAATTCGGCCAAACCACGATAATTTTAGTTTAGAGTAGGATAATAATTTGTTTTTCATCTCTTCTTCTAATTTCAAAAAATGTCTTTCTTTAGTTTTAGTAAATTCTTTATGGAGTTCTAATCCTAGATATTTAATGCTTTTCCCCGGTTTAAGTCCAGATTTTTCAATCATCTTTAAGTCATGTTTTCCATAATTGAACAATAAACTCTCTGATTTTTGCCAGTTTACACATAGTCCTGTTATTTCTCCAAATTCTTCTAAATGAGTTTTTACTCTTTGAATATTCTCTATTGGGTTTACAATAGTCAAAAGAGCATCGTCCGCGAATAAACTGATTTTAGTTGCCCCATCTTTCCCTATACCTTTAATAGATTTGTCGTCCCTTATGGCATTTGCCAGGAGCTCTATAACAATACAAAAAAGGACTGGAGAAAGAGGACATCCTTGTCTAGTTCCTCGGCCTAGGGTGATTTGTTCAGTCAATCCATCATTAACTATTATTGAGGAGGTGCCCGTTGAATATAGTTGATTTATTACTCCCAAAAAGGATTTCCCAAATCCCCATTTTTTTAACAATATTTTTAATGTGGGCCATTGAACACAATCAAAAGCTTTAAAAAGATCTAGAGATAACATCCCAGCTTTAGTAGTACTCTTTCCCATTTCATAAAGAACATTCAAATTCCTTCTAATAATATTTGCCATTTGTCTACCTTTAATAAAACCACATTGATCCTCTTTAATATATTTAGCTATGAACTTATTCATTCTTTTAGCCAAGATTGCTGTGAAAATCTTAGCATCTTGATATAATAAGGATATTGGTCTGTATGACCCAATATCCATTAAATTTTATTAGGTTTTTGGATTAAAATAGTTAAAGAATGGGTCCAAGATCTCGGAATTTGTTCTCCATCCAAAATTTCATTATATAGCTTCTTTAATTTAGGTATTAATACTGCTTTAAAAAGTTTGTAAAATTCAGGTCCCAGAGTGTCCACTCCGGGCGTTTTATTATTCTTTAGTTTGTCTATTACCTCGCTTATCTCTTGGTCTGTAATAGGCTTTTCCATTTCCAGCATATCTTCCTGTTCCAAGACCCTCTTTAAATTCTTAGTGATGTACCTTTCTATATCCTCCTTAGGTTTATTTTTTGCAGTATATAACAACTGATAAAACTCTTGTATAGCTAACAACTTTTCCTTCATTTGTGTGCATGTCTTACCTGAGGAGTCTTTTATAATCCCTATTGTATTCTTGTCTTGTCTTTTCTGTGCTAATCTGGCTAAAAATTTTGAGTTCTTGTTGCTGTATTCAAAAAAATTTCTTTTTAGGTACAGAAGATTCCTTTGTGTTTGTTGTAAATCTAGATCTTCTAACTCTTTTTTCCTTGCTTCAATCAACCTCAGTATCTTATTATCCTTAGTAAGAAAGAATTGGGATTCTAAATCTGCTATTAATTTTTCTAATTTCCTTTTATTGAGTTCTTCCTGTTTTTTAGCTTTAATATTTTCTTTTATGATAAGGCCTCTAGCTACCGCTTTCAGGGTGTCCCATATGATTGGCGTTTGGCTACCTGCCTTTTCGTTTATATCCCAAGTTTCCAACCAATCTTTTTTAACCTTTTCCAGCACTTCTGGATGTTGAAATATTTTTAAATTCATTCTCCACCTTTTAGCTTCTCTATAATTTTTATTTGTTGCTAAATCAATCGACATTAAAGCATGATCAGATGTTTTTATGATCTCAATTTCGGTATTATTTATCTTGGGTATTAGGCTTTGTGAAACAAACACAAAATCTATCCTAGAATAGGTTTTGTGCACTGGTGAGTAGAAGGTATATTTTATTTCATCTCCTTTCAGTTCTCTCCAAACATCCTTCAATCCTGTTGTATTTATAAACTTTGCTAGGGTTGTATGTCTTGTCCTCCACTCTTCCTTTTTACATACCGATTTATCTTTAATTTTATCTAAGACCATATTGAAATCCCCTGCCATTATTAAATACCCCTTTTTAAGCAATTCAATCTGATCCCAAAGGAGATTGTAAAAGCGGCCTTGGTTAACGTTTGGTGCATACAGATTAACCAAAGTATAATGATCTTTCCCCATTAGAACTTGCAATATTATATATCTACCTTCTGAATCTTTTACCACATTTTCAACAACACATTCACAATTCCTTGAGATTATAATGGCAACCCCTCTTGCTTTAGATGTGCCAAAGCTTTTTTCATAAATATCAACATTTGGAATTTTTAATTCATTAATACCATCTCTTATTTGATGAGTCTCTTGCAAAAAGGCAATATCTATTTTGTGCCTTTTGATCATCGCTTCGATTCTATTTCTCTTCGAAAATGACCCAGACCTTTTACATTCAACGTTGCTAATTTTATAAACTTTCCCATGACCCATTTCTTTTAGTTTCAATATTCTGGAATGGTCCCGTTGTGCATACAAAAGTAAAAACACCATCAATTAATAAAAAATAAACTAAAAGAAATCTAATCCCCCACCCTAAAAAACTATTCTTTTCTCCCACCCCACCAGTTATCATACTGTTTAGCATGTGCATCAAGGGGATGGGAGGGAGGAGGTCGTCCACAGACATTAGCCAGCCTGGATCTCATTAGCTCTTAAGTAGCGTGTTACTGTAAATTCTATAAGTTTATTCTACCCCCTTCTAAACCACCCTCTCACCACCACCACCACCCTCAAAACAAACAAACAAACAAACAAACAAACAAAAACAAAAGAGGAGAAGGGAGGAGAGGAGGGGGAAGGGAAGAAAAGGGATAATGAAAAAGAAAAAAGAAAAAAAAACACCCCAAAAACAAAAATTAAAATTGGAAAAAGAAAGAAAAAAAAAAGGGGGGGGGGAGAGGGGGGAAGGGAAGTGGAAGGGAGAGGGGGGAGAAGATTAAAAGAAGAAAAACAGAGGGGATGATAGGAGGTGAGAGAGGGGGAAAGAGAGAGGAGTAAGTTGAATGAGTTTCAAATATTCTTCATCTTCATCGAAGATTCCTGGAGTCGGAGTAAAAAAAGAGAAATTCACTGTCCTGATGTTGCCACTGGAGTTCCCGGGGGAGAACAGGCAGAACCTGAGTCGTCTTGTATGTTCCATGCTTCAAGAAGATGCTGGCCTTCTTCTAGAGAGTGAACAGTGTGTTGAACAGAGCCTTTCCAAACTTTCAAAAATAGGGGGTGGCCCCAAGAATAGCGATAGTTGTTCTTCCTTAATATGATTGTGACTGGTCTCATCGATTTACGCCACTCAGCAGTTTCTTTAGAAAAATCTTGAAAAACTTGCACAGTTGCATCTCCTCTCTTCAGAATATTAGGATTGGCTCTAATTGAAGACATAAGACGCTCTTTATTTACATAAGAAGCAAATCTTACTATCACTGGTTTTGGGGCCCCATCTCTTGACTTGCCCAAATAATGAACTCTCTCCAAATCGTCGTCCTCTAGTTGTTTGGGCAGAAAGGAGTTAAACCAGGTTAAAACTTCCTGTTTTAATGATGCCCCCTTGTTTTGAATAACAAAATTAATCAGTTTGGCATTCTGCCTGCGGGAATAATCTTCAATATAAGTCAGTTTCATATTAGTTTTGAGTAAAGCTTGCTTCTGAGAGTTAATTTTAGTTTCATTTTCCGTTACACGTATCTCCAGGTTTTTAAATTCTCCTGCCAAATTATCAAGCCGCTGGCCATTTAACTTTATTTCATGTGATAAATCTTGTTTAGTGCTTTGAAGATCCTTTGAAAGGCCATCCATTCTATGTATCACGTCCTGTTGATTAACACTCATGATGCTAGCTAGCTCCGTCCTCATTAAACGCAGTTCCTTCATGAAGTCTTGATCTGTGGGAGGAGGAGTAGTCTCCCTCTTTCCCTTCTCAGATCCTGACGCCATTTTTACCCCTCCGTCGTCTGGGGGCTGCTCGACACGCTGCAGAGCTGGGCGATTGTGTGTTGTATCAGATAATTTCCTAGTCCAACCTATTGGCTGGAGTTTCTTTTTTGCTCTCTTACCCGGCATATAATTAGACAAAAGCAGGCATCAGAAGGTCCAAACTGTTTGTAATCATCTGGTAACTTTCCAAGCCTCTGGGATGCAGTTTCCTGAACAGCCTGCGGCCAGCAGAATCAAGCAGGCAAAACTGAAAGTATCTCCTTTGCTTATAAATCAAGCTTATCTTGTCTAGAAAAACACATATATTGCTTCTCCCGACACCCAAGTAATTTATTAATGCATTACTCACGGCAGCACGGCATTTAAACAGTAGTTTTAAAGCTCTTTTTAGATCGCGGCACAGAGCTCTAAGATCAGGCTGCCGGCATGTCTTGGTGGGCGGGACTTCCTCTCCACAAGCACAGTTTTAACAAAGAAGAAAGTCTAAAAATCAACAAAGCCTGGCTTCAAGTACTGAAAACTGCAGCCTGCAAAAGGTAAAAGTTCAATGATTCCCACACAGCCACAAGCACCAGTGATCAGTTCAAAAAATATAACAGCTGACCACACCCATCAAACACAGAAAAGGATCACTACCACCCTTGATCTTGATCTCTCTACCACATACAATGACTAATATCTGTTCTCCTTCAGAGAATACATTTCCCCTTTCCCACAACTTTAAATCCCCACAGTCTCATTCACTCTATACCTCAGGGCATGAGAACTCCTAATTGCCTGAGCGTCTTGCCCTCTGAAGATGCCAGCCACAGAGTGTGGTGAATAGAGATGGGCACGACTCAAAAAATATTGTTTCGTTTGTTGTTTGGTCATTTAGGGTCCGTTTCGGTTTGTTTTTGTTTTTGTGATTTTTTTGCAAAAAAAAATCGTTTTCGTTTCATTAGGTAATGAAATGAAAAAACGAAAACGAAAACAAAAAATTGCTGTTTCGTTAGCATTCTTTTTAGTTCAATGCATCTGCTGCAACGAAAACCAAAAACTCGGCAAATTTGGTTGTTTCGTTTTTGTTTTGTTTTTAAAAAAATTTGTTTCGTTTTTGTTGCATAATGAAACGAAAAAACGAAAATGAAAACGAAAAATCGCTCGTTTTGTGCCCATCTCTAGTGGTGAAACATCAGGCAGAAAAATGTCCAGAACATGACCAAACAACCCCAAAACCTCACAACAGCTATCATATCTGTTTTGTTTCTCCAGGTACAGAGGACCAGGTAGCTCTCAGAGATCCATAGACACCCTTGATTGTAAGAAAATGAACCTGTTGGAGACACAAAACCTTATGCTAATGCTTTTTTCCCCAAGACCAGTTGGCTGACAAACTTTATGGCATGCACGGCATGGAAGAAAACCGAATGTAGGGTAGCAAACAGAATTTTTAGACCCTCTTTGTCCAGCTTCTCCAGGAAAACATAACACGATAACTGTTGGAGATCCTTGGAAGCCTGGTGGGGCAAGTAGTAGAAAATTATGGATTAAAACTAAAGTTTCTTAACCATACCTACAGTATGGTGCTTCTCCAGGTTCAGCAGACCAGCTAGAGATCAATGGACACTTCTTGGTGATAAGAAAATGAAACAATCAGAGGGAGAAGCACCTTATTTTAATGGTTTTTAAAAATACTTCTGCAGGAGTCTAAGACCATTTTGTTGCCCGGCTATATGGGATGTGTGGTATGGAAGAAAACATAAGATAGGGTAACAAATGGACTTTT